>CAKNYM010051367.1:0-96689 GCA_932195095.1 Andricus curvator | reverse complement strand
CCACACTTTTCTGTCCTGGCATACTACTCTAGCTTCCTTCACGTCCACGCATTTTTTTATGCAAGCCCTCGTGTTTCTATGGCTGCTTATGTCTCTTCGGATTAGTGTCTTATTCACCGATTCTAACCATTCTTTTGGCGGTCTACCTCTGGGAATTCTACCATTTATTGTACCTATATACACTTGTTTCGTCAGTCGTTCATCTTTCATTCTTTCAAGATGACCGAACCATCTTAACTGATTTCTTTCCCATATGTCAACTAGTGTCTCTCCTGTACCACATTCTTGCAGGATAATCTCGTTTCGGACTTTGTCCATCAGTGTTTTCCCGCATATTGTGCGCAGAGGTTTCATGCCAATCACGTTAATTTTACTCCTGTCCTTTTCTTGACTGGTCCATGTCTCGCTACCGTATAGTACAGTCGGTACGAATATGGAATTATGTATGGCCATTTTAGCTTTTTTTGATATGTTTTTATTTCTGAGAATGGACGCTGCTCTACCGATAACCTGCTTATCCTTATTTATGCGCCTATCTAACTCCCCATCTATTTTTCCGTCGCTAGTGAATAGACTACCTAGATATACGTGCTGGTCAACTTGTTCTAATCTCTCATCATTTATGACAATGTTGCATATTGTTTTCTCATTTTTTCCCTCAAACACCATCATTTTTGTTTTATTTACGTTAATTTTGAGGCCCATGTTCTTCATGCTTGTATTTAGTTTGGTCAACATTCTTTGCAAGTCATCGACTTATTCTGCCATAACAATCTTTTCATCTGCGAAAGCTAACCCACGTACCCTCACTGTTTCGAGATCTACACCTTCTTTGTCGGAAAGGGCCATTCTTAGCCATTTATCCATAAATATGATAAATAAGGACTCCCCAAAGTTTACTTCTATTTACCTCGTCAAATGCTTTTTCTAGGTCAACAAATGCACAGAAAACTTTCTTTCCTACTCTTAAGCTTTTTTCTGTGATCTGTCTTAAACTAAATATCTGATCTGTACATGATCTTCCTGGCATAAAACCACTTTGGACTTCCCATATTTTTTCTTCTGTAACTTTTATTACACTACGATTGAGTATTTTTGAGTATATTTTACTTACGTACTTATTAAGCTGATACCTCTGTAATTCCTGCAGTTGCTTTTATCTTCCTTTCTTTTGTAAATTGGTACGATAATCGCTTTTCTCCAATCGTCTGGGACTTCTCCCATCTCGATACATTTTATCAATTCGCACAACCTGTGAGGTATGTACTCGCCACCGTATTTAAGCATTTCAGCGCTCATACTGTCTACGTCAGCAGCCTTACCGTCCTTCAAGTTCTTAATTATATCTCTAACCTCAGTGACATATACTTTTTCAATTGGGTTTTCTAATGCATTATGTTCTATGTCGCAGTTTTATTGTCCTTTATCTTCACCTCCTAATAGTTCTTTAAAAGAGTCTTTTAACTCGTCTACTATCTCGTCTATATCACATAGCATTTCACCTTTGCTGTTTCTCATGCTGGCAAACTCTGTACTTTTACTTTCTTTCATTAGTGTAAGTGATAGTTTCATAATTCCTTCAAAGCTGTTTTGCATTTTCCTCTCTTCTTCTGTTCTGATTTTTTCTTTACTCTCTTTGACTAGTCTTTTAACTTTTCTCTTTTTGTCTTTGTCATAATTTTCGAGTCTATTTCTGTATTTATTCCTTAAAAAAAATTAAGCAGACTTGAAATCTAAACGAACAAATTGCAAAAATTAACAAATCAAGACATTGAACCGTAAATCATATAAAAAGGAAGATAAACTAAGTTAGGAATTTTTTTCTTTCATTCCGTGAATTCCATTAATTCCGTGAATTCAACGAATTCGCGCATTCCGTGAATTCAACGAATTCCGCGCACTCCGTGAATTTAACGAATTACATGGCCAACAGCCATACCACGCTGAAAAAACCAGTTCTCGTCAGATCACTGAAGTTAAGCAGCGTTGGGCGCGGTTAGCACTTGGATGGGTGACCATTCGAGAAAACTGAGTGCTGTTGGCACATCGTGGGTGTGGTGAGCCCACACTTGTAGTTATTTACTACAAGTTATCAACCTAGAAACACTACCCGAATCGGGTAGTGTCACGCCTACCCCGAAAGGGAAGTGGCTTAATGGTATACATACATACATACATGTATTCTGTGAATTCCGTGAATTGCGTAAATTCCATAAATTCCGTGAATTCCATGCATTCCGTGAATTTCGTTAATTCCATGAATTCTGTCATTTTCATGAATTCTGTGATTCCAGGAATTCCGTGAATTTAATGGATTTCGTGAATTCCGTGAATTCCATGCATTTCGTGAATTCCGCGATTTACGGTTTAATGTCTTATTTTTTTTATTTTTGCAATTTGTTCGTTTAGATTTCAAGCCTGTTTAATTTTTTTTGATGGTATCAATATGTCACAATTATAGCAATTGTAGATATATGTTAGTAGGCTCTGATCCAAGTATTTAGCCATTATTTTGTTTGAAATTCGTTGAGAATTGGATCGAGGCTAGTATTTTGTCCATTTTGTTCCACTGTGCGACGTAGCGCTGTACACCGCCCAAATGCAACATGGAGCGGTATTAAATGGAGGCGTCGATTTACGTACCACTGTGAGCCTATCTAGTCTTGATCCAAACGATCGCTCAGAAATATGTGAACTAGGGGTAGAATAATATATTACATAACAAGGGGGAGATCTTTCCATTTTTGCGGCGAGGGGAAAGTTTTTCAGTAGGAACCGGAGGGAGACGAGAGCTGAAAACATCCTCGAGCCATACCAATTTTAAAAGATCTCCACCAAGTAATATTTTTTTCGAGACTCTTTATGATTCAGGCACTGCTCATGACTGTGGGTCGATTCCACAATCTCGCTTTTCGAGACGCTGACAAAAGGGCACTAACATTATTTTTTTATTCACTAAGGCAGAGGTATCTAAATACAGATCCTGTATCTACTGTCCATCCCAGGCCAATAGGTCGAATCTACACAGATTTGACACAGAACTGTCAAGAAGGATACCCATCATTTACCGGAGTCGAAGTGTCTCAAGAAGTTTCTGCTTGTACAGCAGAAAAAGGTCTCTCCAGGTCCAGGTTTACAATCCCAACCCTTCCAAGTAAAATTTTCTTTTATCAATTCATACATTCTCTGTCAGTTTTCCTTCGAATAAAGCCAGGATGGCCAGGCCATCCTGGATCAGGCTAAACCTGTGTATTGTGGAGGCCCCTGCTCTAGGAAGTAGAAACTACTTTCTACTCACACGTAAAGAAAAAACTGAGGGATCAGTAATGTTGCGGCTCAAGTAAAACTTGGGATCATTTAGAACTTAGGCTCTGAAGGAACTCTTATTGAGGGTTCCTTTTTAGTTCGTTCATATCCGATAGATGGCCATCGGCGGGTGTCGACGTTTTCAACTGCGCATGTGCCGAAAAGCGCGGGCCCATTTAAAATCAATAAATACTATGAATAGTCATACAGATAAATATTAAAAAACGTTTTTTATTCTTTTTTAAAACAAATCAAATGGAATTATAGAAATACCTAGTTTCTTGAAAAAAATTAATATTAACGTAATATTTCAAGTGTATATTATATCATTGTAAATAGTCCCGTGCTTCTCATGCATGCGCAGTGGAAAATATCCGATTTTCAACTGTAAAACCTTTGAAGTGAGTCAAGGCAGAAGTCACAAAAAGGCTTTATTAGAACCATTTGAATCCATACTTTGGGTTCATTTAGAAACCATTTATCATTTTGGGTTCCTTTTCAGCAACAGAGGTTCCTTTTTGTTGAAGCTCCTTTGGAACCAAAAAATGGTTCTAATAGAAACCCCAGTTTTTTCTGTGACCGCTGGAGAAGCGAGTTTGTGGATCCGCTCCACAGGCATGAAAATAGGCCAAAATTATAGAAGTGTTATAAAAAAATGACTTTACAAATGTCCATTTTATTTTTTCAAAATTAGGTGCAGTGTTAAGAGACACGAGTTTACATATGCCAGCACCACCTGATTCCCTTCCTCAGAATTGCTCGGTGTATATACAAATGAAAGGTGATGATGAAGTTTTTACTGGAACTCTGCATCATCTAAATGGCAGCCCAATTCCAAGCTGGATGACCCATCCTCATCAACCATCTAGTTCATTACAGCAGGTTTATGTAAAAATGCCTCATCTTAAGGATGATTTAGTTTCGAGCATCCGACCTTTTGAATATAATATTCCTGCTGATACTCATGGTGAGGTGAATGAAGAATACCGATGCTTTATACGAACTGGAAGATATTCTATTTTAGCAGCCTTTCTTCAGCCTTACCATCATCAACCACTAATACCCCATACTCACCCGCGCGTTTTTGTACGAATGCCAAATAACAGTATTTATATGGGGGTGTTAGAATACACAGATGGTCATCGTCCTATTTGGTTTCCAAAAGAGCATCCAGTTTTAACTAGAAATGTTGTATGAAATGAGATGCAAGTATATTTTTGCAATCTCACATCAATAAATAACGTTATGGAACAAAAAAAATTGATGTTTCTGTTTCTTTAAAAAAAATGAATTTAAATTTCTATGGATCGGGTTTCAAACTGATGGTGCATAACAAAGATGTTGATAATAATCTTATATGCAAATACACTAAAACAGCTATTCTGCAGAAATGAACTTTATGCAGCAAAAATCTGTGAATTTCCTTGATATATTTGTTAGAATGGTAAAATTCCCTAAAATCTATGAAATACTTGCAGGTTCTATGAGACCTTGTGAAATTCATTTAAATTCCGTAAAATCTTTAAAAACCCTACAAAATTTTTTGATATCCCTTGAAATTTTTCAAATTTCTTGAAATTTGTTGGAATCTTCCAAAATAACTTAGAATCTTCAAAATCCTCTAAAAACATATTTTGAAATAAAATTTTTTTATTCACAAAAGTATTCTGAAAAATTGTTAAAAATCCATAGAAATCTCTAAAAATGGTAAAAATTTAGTTAAATAAGTAGAAACAATTTGAAATCTTTTTAGTATAAATTAACCTAACTTATTTATTAGGGTTTTCCAAAAAAAGACCGTTTTAATCACTACAAATCTTTTAAATCCTTAGAGATTCAATAAAATCCTTCAAATATTATGAAACTTCTTGAAATACCTTAAAATCCTTCGAATTCTTTACAATTTTCAAAATCTCTTGAAACTCTTCAAAATCTGTCAAAATAGCTCAAAATATTTTAAAATTCTGTAAATTATTTGAAATAATTGAAGATCCTATAAAATCTCTCAAATTTTGTGAAATTCTTTGAAACCTCTTGAAATCTTTGAAAATCCCACAAAATTCCTCAACATTCCTTGAAATTGCTGAAATCCTTAGAAATACCTTGAAATAAAATTTATTCTATTCCCTAAAGTCCTCATAAAATTCGTTGAAATCCCTTAAAATCTACTGAAATGTTTGGAAATCGTAATAATCCATTGAAATATGTAGAAATCATTGGAAATTCCTGAAATATACAGTAAAAATAAATACCTTAAAACCTTTAAATCTCTAAAAAATAAGGAATTCCTTGAAATTTTGTTTTATTTTATTTATGTTCCAAAGATTTCAAGAAAATCCTCAAAATCAAGCCTAAAATATTTGAAAATCCTACCAATTTTATTGTAATCTCTTCAAGTTTTCGTTAAACCTTGAAATTCTATTGAATCTTTTAAAGTATATAAATATATAATTGTAAGAACCCATTAAAATAAGTAGATTTAATTTTAAGTCCGTTGAATATGTATTGAAGATCTCTAAAAAAACATATAAATCACTATAAATGTTTTAATTTTTTTAAAATAGCTTTAAATCAACTAAGAATTTTATGCTAAATTCTCTTAAAATTGTTTTGAATCACCTTCAGAATCCTTTAAAATGTTGTAAGTTCCTTTATATCCCTTGAGATTGTTGAAATCGGTAGAAATCCCTCGAAATAAAATGTATTATGTTCCCTAAAGTTCCCTTGAAATTCGCTAAAATTACCTAAGATTTATTGAAATATTTTGAAATCGCAACAATCCATCAAAATAAGTGGAAATAATTCACCCTATCAAAATTTTGCCCTTGAAAATATTGATACTAAAAATAAAAAATATCTGAATACTGAAAACATATATGTTTTGTAGAATTTCTAAACAAAATTATACAAAATCACGAGTGGCTTCAAATTTTTTTATTTATTTTTTAGTTTTGGGCTAGTACATTTTTCTAACCATCCGCAGTAATAAGAAACTGGAAATTCATAAAGTTCTGCAGAAATTATTCTCCCTGAATAATCATATGCTTGAAATAATATATATTTGAGTGCCTGAATAAGTTCATTTAAATTTTATTGCTTTTTCCTTACGCGAAAGATTCTGTAACATTTTCAACCACTTATGAAATAATGAGAAGACAATATTCTTAATCTTGTAAAAGTGACGTAGTCTGTTTACATACATGTTTCACAATATTGCCTTCTCACTGTTTTAATAAAGTGAAAAATCGTCCACGTATTTGCTCAAAAATGTAAGGATTATTAGAAACTGAAATCACTGAAGCCAATATATTTATTGAATTTTGTTAAATAAACTAGTGATTTGTTTACTATTTCATTAGTGAAATGCTGAAATATTGATTTTTCATCAAACAATGAATTATTTATTATCATGATTAGTAAAAATATCAATAAATCAGATTGAGCGAGAGAGGGGTTTAGAATTTTTTTTAGCCATATCGCAATTTCGTAGGTGACTGCAATAAAATTTCCAGAAAAAGAATATTTCTCTAAAATGAAAATAGATATTTTTTAACGGAAAACTTTAAAAATATACATTTTCACATTGATTGAATCAAATAAAATCTTCAAAGTCCAATAAAAATCCCTTAATATTCCTTTGAAATCATTTAAAATATTGCAAGATCCCTTGAAATAATTAAAATCCTTTTAAAATTTATCACGCTTTTTCAAATCGGTGGGAAGTTTTTAAATCCCTCAAAATATCTTAAAATATTTTTAAATCGTATAATATCTCTCAATAGTCATGAAAATTCTTTGAAATTCATTAAAAACCTTTATAATATTTGAAAATCTTTGAAATTCCGTCAAGTCATTTGAAATCTTCCGAAATCTTCCCTTGAAATATCTACAATCCCTCAAAATCAGTAGAAATCTTTTTGTATCTCTTGAAATCTCGTAAAATCTGTGAAACCTCTCGTAATTATTTGGAATAGTTTAAAATACTCTAATATGAACTTTTGTAATTTTGTTTTATCTTGTATCAAAAATGAATAAAAAAATTATTACAAAAAATTCTGGTCATTAAGGGTTTCTCTTTATAACAGTTGTTATAAAAAATAAAGAAAGAGAGTTTATAGAAAATAAACATTATACTTGATGGTAGTTTAAACTGTTTTGCAACAGTTTTAGTGTAAATTATGACACTGGTTGTCCTGGATGATTTTTTTTAAACTAAAATTCACTGCAAGAAGTTTTCATTCGATCAGAAGATTTTTTTGCTCTCATGAAATCAGAACTCCATACAGAAAATATACAAGTTTCAAATTTTTGTGAGCAATAGATTCCAAATTCTTAAATTTTCAAGCCAAAAAAAAGAATTTCTTACAAAACAGTTGAATTTTAAACCCGAAAAATTTAAATTTCAACAAGAAAGTAAATTTAGAAACAAAAAGTTGAATTTTCAACGAAAATTATGAATCTTCAATAAAAAAAATTAAAGTTTCACAAAGGAGTTAAACTTTCAAACAAGTAGCTGCATTTTATTCAACTAAAGGCGAGTAATTCTCAACGAAAAATGTAATAGTTGATATTTCAACCAACAATGATTTTAACTTAAATAAAAAACAGTCGAGTTGAACAAAAATACTAATTTTCAACAAAATAGTTCAATCCTCAACCAACGCAAATCAATTTTCAACCAAAGCGTTGCATTTCAAACCAAGAAGGATGAATTTTCAACCAAGATGACGTATTTTCTACCAAAAAAGTAGAACTTTTAGCAAAATACCTGGCTTTTCAACCAAATAGTCAAATTTTTAACTATAAAAAATCAATTTTTATTTAAAAATATCAATTTTCAACCAAAAATGGAATAGTTACACATGCAGTTGAAAATTGATAAATCTTCAACAACAAAATATTTTTAACAAACTAGTTAAACTTTTAACCAAAAACGATTAATTCTCAACGGAAATGTACTAGTTGATATTTCAACGAAGAAAGTTTTGAATTAAAATAAAAAGCAGTTGAATTTAACCAAAAAATACAAATTTTCAACAAAATAGTTGAAATCATAATCAAAACAGAATCATTTTCAAACCAAACCGGTGCATTTTCAATCGAAAAAATTGACCTTTCAATCAAAATAGTTAAATTTTTAACAAAAAAAGACGAATTTTCAACAAAACAATTCAATTTTTAACCGAAGAGATACATTTTTAGCTAAAACGATGAATCTTCAATAACAAAAAATGAATTTTTAACGAAGTAGTTCCAGCATTCAACCAAATAGTTGAATTTTCAACCAAACAGGTGACTTTCCTACTCAGAAAAATAATTTTTACCAAAAAAGACAAATTTTTAACAATATACATGAATTATCAACAAAATAGATTAATTTTTCACCCTAAAAGACGAACTTTTAACAAAAAAGTTAAATTTTTAACCAAAGAGATGAATTTTTAACTAAAATAATGAATCTTCAACTAATAAGAATTAATTTTTAATAAAAGAGTTCAACATTCTACCAATTAGTAGAATTTTTCAGCAGAACTATGAATTTTTAACCAAGAGGATGAATTAAAAAAAAAAAAGAATTTTTAACAATGTATGTGAATTTTGAACGAAATAGTTTAATTCCCAAGTGGAAAAGTTACAAATGATGAATCTTCAACAAAAGGAAATAAATTTTTAGAAGAGAGTTCAGCATTCTACCAAGTCGCTGAATTCTTAACCATAAAGATGGACTTCAAACCAAAAAAACTAATTTTATACCAAAAAAAAGACAAATTTGAAACAAAGAATCTCGTGAAATCCCTCGAAATCTCTACAATCCCATGAAATCCCTTAAAATGCTTTGTAATTCGCGAAAATCACTCTTAGCTGAGAAAAATCCTTCAAAATCTCTAAAGATCTGTCGAAATTCTTCGGTATCGCTTGAAATTCCGTGAAATCTGTGAAAGCTCTAGTAATCCTCTGAAATCGTTTGAAATACTTCAATACGAATCTTTGTAATCGCTTTAAATCTTCTGAAATCCTTTGAAATGGCATGAAATCCCTAAAATGCTTTGAAAATCTCGGTATATTCCGTAAAAATGTTCTAATTCTTGGAAATACTTTGTAGTCCTTTAAAATCCATGAAAATTTCTTCAATTCTGTAAAAATCGGTAAAAATCCTTGACATTATATAACATCCCTCGAAATTTCTAAAAATCCGTTAAAATCCTTGGATATCTCTTGAAATCCTGTAAAATCTGTGAAACCTCTTGTGATCATTTTAGAATCATTTTAAGTGTTCTAACATCAAATTTTGTAATCCTTTGAAATTTTTTGAAAACCTTTGAAAACACTTGAAACCCTTATGAAAAAATTTTTACAAAAAAGTACAAAAAACGAAAACCATTTTTGCAGGAATCTACAAATAAATAAAATAAATTACAACCAAAATTACAGGAAAGTACAACTTTTTTTCAATTATTCGGACGAATTTTGCACTTTATTGATATTTTTTTGTATAGTACTATATTTAATTGTAGTTTCAATTTCCTATAAGCATTTAACAAGAAAGTTTAATACAGGAATTTACAACTACAAAAATATTTGTCATCCTAAGTAGATTAAAAAAAAAATAGAAATTAACGCTATTATTCTCAATTGAAGAATGAATCAAAAATGTATACATTTTTCAAATGATATAATTTGAAGTAATTTTAAGCTAGAAGAATTAATTTATATATCAAAGTTTGTTCTGCAATCTTTTTATATATTTTCTTTAAAATTGTTTGAAGAAATCATTTTGAAATTTTGCAGGATACTAATTAAAATTTTGATATTATCTTGGAACCCGAATTTTTCCTACAGTTTGTTGAAAATCCTGTAAAATTAAAACAAATTACATTCAAATCTTCCAGATTGTTTTTTGAAAATTTTTGAAAATATTTTTTTTTTTTAATTAATTTTTAACAAAAATTTCACTGTTAGTTTTTCTAGGAATTTTGATGAAAAAATTCTATTCATTTGAAAATTCTGAAATTCCTCGACAAAACTGTAAAGTTTTTGTTCGAAATCTTTAAAACTATACATCCTTTTTTTTAATATTTCAAAATATTTTCAAGTTTTAAATTATTTTGGAATCTTCTTAAAACTTCTAAATACCTCTTAAACTTCTTTGAATTTTCTTCCAAATTAATAATTTTTCAATTTTTATTTATCAATCGAAAATGTGTTTCTTTTCAAGTATTCTCTTAAAATTATTTTTTAGCATTGAAGATCATATTAAGTTTTTTCAACAATCTTGAAAAAAATTTTTTATTCTCTTAAATCCTCTAAAGATCCTTAGAAAGCTTCAAAATTTTATTTATAAGTTTTAAATTAAGTTTGAATCTTTTCAAAACTTCTGAATATCTCTTAATCAATTTCCTAGTATTGCAACTTCTGTGAAATGTTGTATTTTTTTGTAAATATTTTTAATTTTCCATAATAATTTACGCAAAATTAAAAGTGTTTTATGACGTCCAACACCAGAGTTAAAAAAATGTAAAATCCTGTAGTTTTCTGTAATACATCGTAGATTTTTATAACAAAGTCAAAAAATATTAATAAAAATTTATACAAATTTTGAATTATAGAAACTTATACCTAATTTTTAATTTTTTACTTTACTACAAGAAAATATAACAAAAAATAAGCTATTTGTATTCAATTTTTTTTAATTTTTTATTTTTTACATTTTTGTACAAAAACGTACATGTTTTAACACAAAATTACAGTTGTAAAAATATTGTGCTTTTTTGTAAAAATTGTTTTCTTCAATCTTTTAAATCTTAAAATTTTTTAAGAATCATTCTTATGTGAGTCATGGAAGCTCCCTAGGAAAAAATAACATTGTGTAAACTACCCTACCCCTACTATAAAATTCCAGAATATTTGAATCGACATTCTTGAAAATATGAATTTTTAAGAAAGATAAGAATTTTGTCAATCGTGTTGTTAGCTGACTTACAGAACCTAAAAATGTTTGTCAATCAAATCCATAATATATCATGAATGTCATCTTCTACGGAGTATCAAATGGAATGATTTGTAAAAAGGCCTTGAATGAGTGTGATCTGCAGAGACTAAGAAAGTTCATTTTAATTTTATTGCTCTTTTTCATTACGCAAAAGATACATTATTGTCTCTCTGAATCCAAATTAGTGAAATTTCCCTAGTTATTAGTGAATTATACTTATAAAATTAGCGAGAACTGTGCCACTAGCGATTAGTGAAAAAATTACTAAATCGATAAGTCGAAATATTTTCTGATACAATAGCGAAAAACAATTTATTTCTTAGTAAAAATATATAAACCGCTAAAGAATCAGTCAATATTTCAGTTCCGAATCATTCACTTCATCCGAAAAAAATGAAGATCATCCTTCTTATCTCTACCTGCACTGCTTTTCATTATTTTACAAGTAAGTATGATGTAATATAATAATATAAAAATAATAAAAATTTGGAGATATCGATGAAAACAAATATTATTGAAAAAAACAGTTAAAACATTATTTTCAAAAAAAAAAAAAAATTAAAAAGTGGATATAATCAAGAGGTTTCCTAGTGGAGTTTTGTCTTTTTTGTTGATTTTTTATTGTTGTCTGCAAAATTGTTAAAAAAATGTCAAATAACTTCTATCGTCGTAGCTTACAAAATTGTACGTAAACTTGACTCGAACCTATCATACGAACTCGGAAATTTTCCGAAAAAGTGACAAAAATTGTTAACCAACTTCTTGCAGTAATATTGACCTGTTTTTTTTGAAGAACATTTCCGATCTCGAATTTTTTTGTCAGTTAAATTTACGTGAAGTTTTCAAACTCCTTTTTCTCATCCAAATACTGAAAATCATTTTTACTGTCTGTGGAGAAACATCATAAATCTTATTTTTCTTTCTTACAAAATTAGATGCAATGGATGAAGGACATGAAGAAAATTTACTTATACCTTTACCTGAGAATTTTCCTACAGAACCTCCAAGCTGGATTTATTTAATAGAGAAAGATGGCGAGATTTCTTACGGGGAACTAATGCACCAGAAGCGTAGAATTCCACCGCGCTGGGTTATTGAGGAAACTAAAGGAAATACTGTACCGGAGAGTGTTTTTGTAACACTGGAAAATCGCGAATCTTTCACTGCAATTATGTTACCTTTCCGGAAAGATCTTAATATTGATTATGAAGTTCATCATATACATCGCTGTTTTATAATACACGAAAGTGGCATTAAATTAGTAGCAGACCTTCAGCCTGATAAGAAACTTCACGAAATCGAAAATCCCTTACGTGTTATGGTACGAATGCCCGATGAAAATAACAATCGTTATGTGGGAGGGTTCGAATATTACCGCGGTCCTTCTCTAATATGGCTTTCGTGAAAAAACTGAATATCAAGGAGTACACTGGGACCTGGAGTTAAGCACGACTGTGAACTATGCTTTAAGTATATCTCCGAGGAATCCAAACGTGAATAATCCGTGGCGTGTAAACCATTTCCTAATATTACGTAATATACGCGCGTGAGTACCAGCGCACTGCTCCTTTGTCCCTACACTACTGTTATTTCACGCATGGGATATTAAAGACGTAGATTTTTTCTTTATTATATGATAACAGAAAATATCCATTTTTGCCAGTGTTGAGCCACAAGAAAATAGTCATATCTGTTCAAAGTAAAATGTACAAATAAAAATTATGTCACATCCACGAATAAAAACATTATTGTCTGAAAACAAGTCTCGTCAATTGTATTTCTTTCTATTTTAAATTTCATATTCTTTATTATTTACTAGTGATACTTTAAAAATTCGATTAGCGAGATGGAAGTCACCTAAGATTAATAGAAGAGTACTGATTCGATAAGTCGAGATATTTCATAATTCAGTAGCGGAAAACAACTAATTGCTAGAAACAAATGAATAGATTTACTTATGACTGTATAAAAGTATACTATAATAATTAAGAAAAGGTTACGAAAATGGAAGACGTGAAAAATAGAAAAGTTTAATAGAATAACACGATGGTGTAACATTCCTCACTTTATTGAAACAAGAAGTTTATATTACGAATATTTACACGTGTCATAGCCAGTCTCCAATTGCTCTCTGATTGTTTGAACAAAGTTTAGAAAAATGAGAACTTTTGACAATCTTTAACTGAAAACAGATCAATGAGCTTCACATCAATTATACACATTTAGGGTCTTTAGGTTGTTTAATTACAATGAAACATTGGGTTATTAATTAATTATGCAAATTCAGGGTCCTCATGCACTATTTTTCAACAGAATTCTGTTGTTGATTTCCAATGTTTTTTACGGATGTAAATTTTTTTACTTTTTTATAGAAAATGGAAATTATTCGAGGGACCGTGGATTTATAAAAAATATATTGCTTAAAAGGCTGTGAGTAAATAATGGTTCTTCGTAAGAGGAAAGGTCACCATAGTGAAAGGTTTTATCTTGTGTCATAGATTACTAAAAAAATTCGAAAAAAAAACAATTCTAATAATTGAGGGTTTCTATTTATAACAATTAAAAAAAAGCCTAGATTGGCTCCCCCAACTCTAGGGTAGTCGGCATTGTTGTCCGACCCATTGTCGGGAGCCCTGCGCGTTCGATTGTTTTGAACCGCACTTTCTACAACTATGTTTGGTGTTGTCATTGTTTTTCCCACGAGCAGCTAGGGAAAAGGGTTAGTCCATCCGTGTAGAGCCCCGCATGCAAGGCTTATTAATTATTGTAACCATATTCAGCAGAAACCCTTGGTACAGGGACCCTCTATCCGCAACCCGAGGACGCGTTCGGTGGCTTTGTCATAGGCCCTTCGGTTCGATTCCCAATGAATCAAAACCGAATATATATATATATATGTGTGTGTGTGTGTGTGTGTGTATATATTATCACCGACGAGACATATTTTCTTCAGCGAAGGAGGGGGGGGGAGCGATATTGAATTATGTGCAATTTCAAATTTTTCTTTTACGAATTGCAATAAACTTCTTGTTGTAATTCAAAACAAAACTTTTACAAGTCATTTACACAGCTAGTCCTCCTAGTTCACTTATTATTATTTCATAACTGAAAAGCCAAAGCAAAACTAAAGATTTCAGAAAAAAAGCAATTTTATAGCATGACTCTAACAGAAGATGGTTAAAAACAATAATCAATTGTTTACATAAGCATGTTTGTTAACATGCAATAATTATTACCTCACTAAGTAAAAAGTGGACAAAAATGTTAAGAGTTAAGAAAAAACCGCAACTTCGTATCACTCATCTAAGAGATCATAATTAGAAACAATAATGAATTGTTCAAACAACTATTTTTGTTAACTTGCATTATTTATTACTTTAATAAGTGAAAAGTGGGTAAAAAGTTCAAAACTTCAGAAGAAACCACAACTATCTACCATTATTCAAATTGAAGACAATTACCAATTTTAATAAGTTGTTTAAACAATTAAGTTTGTTAGCTTTAATTCATTATTTACCTTACTCTATTTAAAAATTGAACAAAAAGTGGAAATTTTTTGAAAAAAAAACTGCAATTTTCTAGCTTTATTCTAAGAGAAAATTTCTAGAAACAACAACGAATTGTTTTAACAATTTATGTAAACATCTAATTATCAGTATAAAGTAGCATTATATGCTTTACAAACAATTTGCATTGAAAAACTGCAAAAAAAATCATAGTTAGCGCGAAAAACTCACAAAACCCATTTTTTCGCTCATTGGGTTTTTTTGAGAACCTATAAAACAGACTTATGGGGGTGATATTTGAAAAGCAATATTCTATGCATATTCTATGGCTAATTTTGAAAAGAAATGGTGAGTGTCAACTGGATTCAGCTAATATTGACGATTCTGAATAAAATTTACAAAAACATATTTCTCTGATGGGAAATAACGTGTTAAACTTCATGGGGCTTGCGTGTTTTTGGTACGTGGGTATGGCTCTGAGGTTGCGAATCATTAGTAGCTTCGCATCTCCAAAAGCATCGATCACAAGGACAATTATTTTAATCGAATATTTTGGGTACAGTCGTTGCAGCTCCCTTTTAAGGTCTTCATATCTCTCCTCCTTTTCCCTCTCCTTGGGTGTGATGTTGTAGTCGGCTGGAGCCGAGAATTCGATCACAAATATAGTTCGTTTCTCGAAGTCTTGTGGAACGATGTCAGGCCTCGAGTGTGCAACGGAGACTGCTGTCCGAAAATCATAGTTCCAGAAAATTTGTCACTTCTTGTTTTGGACAATTGACTCTATCTCCCTCAGAGATGGTATTGAAGCAGTCGTAGGGCCGCATTGTGTCTGTAGAGACACGTCGTTTCCGGGTGAGTGGGACACCTGGATAGTATGTGGTTCAGGTACTCAGCGCGTGCATGACACGCTCTGCAACTATCGCTGGGAACGTCTATACTTAAAATGCGGCTGATGTATACTAAGGTGGAAACTAAAACGTCCTGGCACGCGAAAATGAAACCCTTTGTGCCTGAATCAGGTCGAGACGATCTCAGATTAGCAGAAGTTAGCTCTGTCGGCAAGGGCTGATCTTCTACATCTTTGTAAAAGTTTTCGTGCATTTTCATGTCAAGGAGCTGTAAGTGAAAGTTTTCAACCTCTCCCTCCTCATTTGAGCTTGAAAAGTGAGACATCTAGATGGATAAATGCACTTTACCCACTTCTGATGTTAAGATTCAGGCTAAAGGTCTCGGTCGCCTGCTCTGCGGCTTTGTGAATGCATGATCATACGCGTTATAATGTCGAGAGTCGTGAACTCGTGCTTTGACCATGAAACTACCTTAATTGAGTAGAGCACATTTATCCAATCCAAAGTCCATACCAATCTCTCTTGTGTACCCCTCAATGACACCTAAAGCACTCTGAAATTGGCTTGCACTAGAAGCATGGATCTTTAGGTCATCCATATAAAATACATAAGTGACCTTATGCTCGCAATGATTAGTGTTACCGCAGTGGTACCCAGGAGAATTGTGGATTGCGGAAAATAGAGGCAAAAGTAAAATTCAAAATAGGAGGGGGCTCATGGGGTCGCCCCAAAAGACTCCCATCTGAAAGGTGACGCTGTTCAGTGCCACACGATAATTTCCAGACGGGATAGTGAATTGAGTTTTCCAGAGGGATATCAATCTCTTTATGCAGCTCACTATGTGTGGATGAACCTTCAATCTTTCAAAAATACATATGATGAGTGTTGATGAGCATTTCCCGTAGGCAATTCAGGCCATCGATAGACAGCGCTGTTCAACTACTGCGCCTTTGCAGACGCACCTGTGAATTAGCAGGTTCTGTCAGCAGCCTGCTTCATCTTCGTTCGAGCCACGTTTTTTGTACATCTCTCTCCGCACAGGCCCAATTCTTTAAATAATCTTGTCATTTAGGATAGCTATAAAGATCTTATACAGCGTGTCCAGTCAAGTTATTGGCATGCAGTTCCCTAGGTTGGAAAAGTCGCCTTTCTTCAGTAAGAGTTCAGTGCGTTCTACCACCAGCCCCTGTGGAATGGGCGTCTCTATCTTTGAATATGAGTTAATGATGCGATCCAGATGTTGGTGTGTAGAAGTGGAACTTCTTCCACCAGAATTTCTTGATACTATCTGGTCCCGTAGTGGAGAATTTCTTCATGCCGCCAGGTGCTATCTTCAACTCTTCGGCAGTGGTTGATGGACATTTCTCCTTCTCGCAAATCTCCTTGAAGCGAATGATGAACAAATCGCGGAAAGCAGTTACCGCCTGAGTAATGATAGCGATTTCAGGACAAGGAGGAACGTTAACATACAGGCTCCTCCTAAGCCCCAAGATCAGGCTCAAATAGATGCCTTTCTTCGTGAAGATATCTCGCATGAGTCCGACCTCCGGACCAGCAAGTGTTCAGTTTATGGTGCGGCGAGGGCTTTGGCTGATTTAAATCGAAGGCTAAAACCGAGGATGGATGAAGAGACCAAAAGAGGCTTACATCAACTTAAAAAGAATATTGGATAGGCAACACAGAATGCATCCCGTATCCAGTGTGTAATTGACTACATAGCATCTGGTAGGCCCTTTACGGAAAGTGTCCAAAAGTTCGCCAACGAACTAAGGATCTACCAGCACACACTGAACAAGTAAAAGCTGCTGACAATCGAGTAGCACATTGTTGACCAAGTTCGGTTGTTATCTGATGCAAGGTGGATAGTACAGAATAGAAAAGTGTGGGTCCGGAAAAATCAACAGTTTTCCGCTGACATACGGCGCCTCTTCGGCAATCTTCCTGTTTCTGTCAAAAATCAACCAAAGCCCGACGAGATAGAGACTTTTCGAAAAAAGGTGTACAAGATCCCACCACTGAAATTGGAGAAAGACACTGAGAATGTCATCCACTTCGAGGAGCTTTGCGATAACCTCATAACATCTGAGGAGGAATGTCCATCAATCACTGCCGAAGAGGGGATCAAAGCACTGACTGGCACGAAGAACTTATCTGTTGCAGGACCAGATGGTATCAAAAAGTTATAGTAGAAGAAGCTTACTTCTACGAACCAACATTTGGCCCGCATCTTCAACTCATATTTAAAATCGGAGTCGCCCATTCCGCAGTAGCTGGTGTTAGGAGGCATTGTGCCTATCGAAGACTCAACTTGTGACTGGTCCAAACCAGGGAACTACAGGCCAATAACTTGTCTAAACACGCCGTATAAGATCATTACAGCTATCCTAAATAACAGGATTGTTCAAAGAATTTGGCCTGTGTGGAGATAGATGAACGAACAACGTGGCTCAAAAAAAAGGTGTAGGAGGCCGCCGAGAGAACACGATAATTGACAGGTGCGTCTGTCGCAAAAAAGTTTTACCTGTCCTGACATTCACCATAATAAAATTCAGCTTGAAGAAAAAAAAACACATTATTCGAAAGCGAAGCATTTTTACATAAAAAATTCAAATTCAGATGCAATTTAAATCTAACCGTTCAGAATTTAGGAATTTTTGGCTAAAGTAAGCAATAATGATAAATTCTGTTTTTATTCTATAGGTTTAAAGGTTTGTTGAGAATAGGTGAGTGCTAAACGTGAATGTTATCTTCTTCGGTTTAACAAATAAAAGGATGTGTCAAAAAGTCTTGAAAAATTATAAACTGGAGTGTATAATGAAATTAATTTTAATTTTTGTTGTTTTTTTTCGTACGCAAAAGGTACTTTATTATCTCTCTAAATCCGAAATTCTTATCTAAATTGAGAAGTCGAAACATTTCTTAATTTAATAGTCGAAAAACATCTAATTTTTCCATGAAGATATTCATATTTGGTATCTAAATTTATTTATGACTTTTTCGACGAACAGACCAGGCGTGCCGAAAGGCACCTTTTCCAAATCCGCCTATCAAGTTTACGACATTTTCGCAATTCGTCGAATAAATCAGCGAGACAACTAGCTGCGGTCCAATTTATTTGTCATTACTTTATACGTCTCGAGAAAGAAAGTTTAGTAATTGAACAGGTATTCAGTAACCGAAATCACTAAAGAATTAGTCAATATTTCAGTTCTTAATCATTCTCTTCATCCGAAAATAATGAAGATAGTCTACCTGCTCTCTACCAGCATTATTTTTCATTATTTTACAAGTAAGTATCGTGTAATATAATATTGTAACATTAATAAAAATTAAGAAATATCGCTGGAGAAAAATGAAATGAAAAAAGAAATAAGAACCATTATTTTTACAATTGTTTTGCAAAATATTAAAAAAATTCAAAACCGGATATGATTTCGATGTTTCCTAGTGGGTTTTGTCTTTTTTGTTGATTTTTTTTTGTTTTAGAATTTTTAATATCTTGAAAATGCATGTATTAATTTCGTATACGTATAGCATTATCCCATGCGATGTTACCATAATTATAAATAATTAAATGAAATTGTCAAAACTCATTTTAAAGGAAAATAATCAATTTTTCTTACTTGTTTCAAATTTGTATATAATAACTAACTTTATTCAATTTAATTATTATATTTTGTAATTGGCCCCCGTGTTTCAAATTCTAATGGAAAAATGTGAAACAAGTAAGATAAATGATTTTTTTCATATCAGTTCATTCTTCTAAATTAAATTATGTACAGTAATGGTAATGTAAATGGGGATAATCGTTATACATGTATTAAAATTTAATTCATGCATTTTCAAGCCCTTCAAGGGGCTGTTCATTGAAAATTTTTTGGAAGAATGTCAAATAAATTCCACTATCGTAATTTACAAACTTGTACGCAAACTTGTCTCCCACCAATCATACGAGCTCGGAAATTTCCCAAGAAAAGTGAAACAAATAATTAAGCAATTTCTCGCGTTAATTCACATCATGTTTTGCTAAATATACTCTCTCATCTATTTACTAACAGCTACTTTTACATTGTGTAGAAAAGCTTCATAAATCCATTTTTTTTTTGCAAAATTAGGTGCAATGGATGTAGAACATGTAGAAAATTTACCTTTACCTCTGACTTTTCCTACAAATTCTTTAACTTGGATTTATTTACAAAAGAAAGATGGCGAAATTTATCGTGGACGTCTGGTTCACCAATATCGTAGAATTCCACGCTGGGCTAATAATGTAAATGTAGGAAATAGTGCACCAGAGCGTGCTTTTGTAACAATGTCTAATCACGAAACTTTAACTTCAATTGTCCTACCTTTCCCACAAGATCTTAATATTGATTATGAAATTCCTGAAGGACATCGCTGTTTTCTAATACAAGAAAGTGACATTATTTTAGTAGCATTTCTCCAGCCTCATAATCGACTTCATGATATCGATAGTCCCATACGTGTTATGGTACAAATGCCACATGAAAATAACAATCGTTATGTGGGAGGGTTCGAACATTTCCGTGGTCCTCGTCCTATGTGGCTTCCGTGAAAAACTGGATGTTAAGAACTAGATTTTAAAACCATATATTTTCTTTTCAATATATGGTAACAGGAAACGTCATTCTTACCAGTGTTGAGCCACAAGAAAATCCTTATATTTGTTTGAAGAAAAATGTTAACATAAAAATTATGTAACATTCACGAATAAAAACATTATTGCCTGAAAACTAATTTTCATCAATTTTATTTCTTCCTATTGCAAATTCTATGCTTTTCATTATTTATATCGATGCCTCCATTCCATACTGCTCCACGTCGCGTTTAGGCAGTGTACAACGCCACATCGCATTTGGTCGGTATAATAGCGTGCAGCTCCAAGTACTGTGTACAAGCATAAGACCTGGAAGTGCAGAGCAACCGAATGCGACGTAGAGCTTATACATCCGTCGAGTGCGATTCAGCACGGTACACCACCTAAACACGACGTGGAGCAGTATAGAAGGGAGGCATCGATATGTCTAACAAAGAGTGCAGTTCCACCAACCGAGCTTAGGCGGCGTGGCGTCGCTTAAACGTGAGTAGCGCGGCCTACCCAGCGGCTTGGAGGTGGAGGGGATACAGAGATTGAAAAAAGACCGCCGATGCTACCTCGCTCACTCCTATGTATCCCCTCCACCTCTAAGCCGCTGGATAGGCCGCGCCACTCACGTATAAGCGACGCCACGCCACGCCGCCTAAGCTCGTACGGTGGAACTGCACTCATAGGGTGCAGTTCCACCGACCAAGCTTCGGCGGCGTGGCGTCGCTTATACGGGAGTGGCGCGGCGTATCCAGTGGCTTAGAGGTGGAGGGGATATATTGGTTGGAAAGAGAAGGCGGATACCACTCTCGGACACCGCGCTTACTCCTGTGTATCCCCTCCACCTCCAAGGCGCAAGATAGGCCGCGCCACTCACGTATAAGCGACGCCACGCCGCCGAAGCTTGGTCGGTGGAACAATACTCAGAGGATCTGACCCGAATCGGACGTTTCCTAGACCGTCCAGTCTAGCAGTACCAGTATGTAACATGCCAGCATCTACTGAAGAATGATTGCGTTGCTATAAAAAAAAACTAAATCAATTTGTTTAAAGTAGCACCATAATGCATTTTTTCAAATAAAATTTGTTTAAAAAGGCGATTTTTAATTTTCCGAAGAGCAGGGAAATCGGCCTCTCTGTATAAATAAACGAGTATGAAATATTTTATTATGCCTCTGCGTTAATGTCAGTACATGAGAAAGAACGTTAAAGATGTTAAGTCGAAATGTAGCCCTTCTTTTAACTTCTAGCTCGTACCTCATGAAAAATAAGAGCCTCTACTGACTATTTCAATCAACAGGCCCTACTTTGAATCTTTACAAGCTACTGTTTTCTAATTAGAAACCTCACTTTGACGCTTTATGTCCATTTTTTGTAATGCTAGAACATGTGCGCGCTGCGCGCGCGCTAATTGCTCTTTCTTGAGAAAAAAAGCTCGGTTTATTTTCCGACATTTTGTTATGGATTTTACAGAAAATCTTATATCATTTGAGAACGCTACATAAGATTTTCAGATGTTTCCTTATTAGAGCGAGAACATTCCAGTCAATTCAACATGAATGACACCATTTTTTACACCTATTTACAATTCTTTAAAATTGGCAGATTTTTTTTTTCATTGGCAAAATAGGACTCACCGCGTGTGTAATAATCTGACACATTAAAAATTCAAAAATTAAATTTTTGGACAAACGAGACAAGCCACGAGAAGAAATAATAAAACAAAATTTGTTCATTCAAAAAAGATTTACAACTTTGTTATTAATCATTTTTTGAAAGGATACGTAGTTCTTCTTTTATTCGTAAAAAAACAGCACTACAAATAAAGAAATTAAATTTTTGACAAACGACACAAGCTGTGAAAGAACTGAATAGACAAAAGATGCTCTTTCAAAAAAGAGTGAAAACTCATACAAATTTGTCATCAATAATTTTTCGATAGGACGCAAATTTGTTGTTTTAATCGTAAAAAATAACATTCAAAATGAAAAAATTAAATTTGTTGAAAAACGACGTAAGGTACAAAAAAAATTAATGGACAAAAGTTGTTTACCCGAAAAGGATATACAAATTTGTTATTAATCACTTTCATATAGGACGAGTAGAATTTCTTTTAATCGTAAAAAATAAGATTAAAAATAACAAAATTAAATTTATGGAAAAACGAAACAAGTTGCGATAAAATGTGTAATAAAAAATTTGATGGGTCGTAATTAACCCCCAAGATTTTGACATTTCTTCCTGAATTCAATTTTCAACCAAGAAAAAGGACATTTTCAACAAAAGAGTTATTTTTTCTACTAAAGTAATGAATTTTTGATAGAAAATGAATTCGCAACAAAAAGTGTAATAAATGATATTTCCACCAAAAAATATTTTAATTTAAATGAGAAACAGTTAAATTGAACTAAAAACTACAAATAATTTTCTTTTCGACGGAAAAGTTAAATTTATAACCCAAAAATATGCATTTTCTACTGAACTAATTGAATGTTCAACCCAAAAAAACACGATTTCAGCAAAATAGTTTCAAATTTTGAAGTGAAATTTGTCATATCACAGGACTTACATGTAAAGAGAAGCTCAATTTTTTTATATAACTAACAAAAATTAACCGTTTGTACTAAGTTTTTGTTTTCAAAATCATTATTCAAATGTAAATAGTGCAATGAAAATATAGAAAAGCAGTTATTTTTCATTTATTGTAAAAATAACATTTTGAATGTTATTTAACAATGAAGTTACTTGTGTTCATGTCAAATATAATTTGAAATACTGTGTATGGATCTGTCTTGATTAAATAAAATGTTACATCATAGATCTTGAATTTTTCTCAGTTTCATCATGCACATGAATGTTACATTTTTCTTACTGTTGAACCTTAAAAATAAAACTTTAATATGAAAATAAAATAATGTAATACATTTATGTGACAAATATATCTGGAAAACGTGGTAAATTGAATTTTATAAAAATTTCGAATCAAATTCAAATAGTATTTGATTGAAATTTGATGAATAGTTTATCCGAAAATACTTAGAAAATGTATTTTTGATGTTTCTTGAATGTTATAAAAGTGTTGAAAGTACGGTGTCGGATAATTCCACACGCAGCAAAATATATTTTGTTAATTAGGAGAATAATCTCCTAATTTTAAAGAATTGTAATTAAATGCAAAAAATTGTGCCATTCATATTGAATTTACTGGAATATTGTCACTATAATAAAAAACTTGTGTAAATCAAACACAACGTTTTCAAATCATATACAATTTTCTGTAAAATCTATCACGAAATGTTGGAAATTGAACCGACATTTTATATGAACAAAGGGTAATTCGTGCGCGCGTGGTTCGCAGAATATTCTAGTATAATAAAATTCCCAATGCTGTGCACACAAAAATGTTATCATTACTTTTTTTGTTAAAAAAAGATAGAAGAAGCAAAAAATAGAAATGTTTAATAGAAGAGCGCGATGGTTCAACGTTTGGAACTCTGTTCAAACAATAAGAAGGTCATATTGTGGAATTATAAACGTGACGTAGTCTGTACACAAGTTTCACAATATTCTGTTTTCATTGTTTGAATAAAGTTGAGAAAAAAAATATTTCTGCATACTTAATATGTCCCCGTTTATGATATGAAAATCAAATTAACAACGTTATATTTATGTTCAAAGTAATCTTACTCAAAAACCCGAGCAATTTTGCCTATAAAAGACCGCACACCTCATACCTGACACCTGACACGTTTTGATTCGTTCGACTTTACGTCTACCATTTTATATCGAGAAAAATCACAAAAATATTAGTTAATATTTTAGTTCTTAATCGTTGTCGTCATCCAGGAAGAATGAAGATCATCCTTCTACTCTTCACCTGCTTAGCTTTCCTTCATTTTATAAGTAAGTGTGATGTAATATTATAATAATAATAATGATACAAAATATAAAACAACCGTAGTTGGAAAAGTGATGGTATCCTATCAGGATAACTTCTTATATTGAAACATTTTTTTTATTCCAATTTCAGCAAACATACGTTTCATAAAGTATTATTCACGAAATTAGTTATGTTAGAATAAAAGAAACACATAATTTTTTATTGTAGAAATAATTATTTTTAACACACACTTCGACAGTTGGACTTTGTACGCCTCTATGTTATTGCACTCGAGGATGCCAGAACAAAATGAAGCATTATAAGTTTTTTTTTTCAAACAGGTGTTCAATTGAACCAAATGTAAGAAAAAGTTTCCAAAAAACAGAAAAACATTATTAACCAACTTCTTGCGATAATATTTACAAAATGTAGATGAACTTTTATTTTACAGCCTGCTGGCCTTAAAAAATTTACTTGCTTACACTTTCATTTTTTACAGAATTTTCTTAAAAATAACCCTGAAAAAAACTAACATCCATCCATACTTTATAGCTAATACCGAACGCTCTTATAGCCTTGCCTTCCTCGCTTCGCCTCGCTCGCATGTCCCTACTTTTCGCATTGCCTCACATTGCCAAACTCTGCTTCCGCGGCTAATACCTAACACTTAACTACTATTTACAATATTTACAGTTTAGCCAACGGCCATACCACGCTGAAAAACCCAGTTCTCGTCAGATCACTGAAGTTAAGCAGCGTTGGACGCGGTTAGTACTTGGATGGGTGACCATTCAAGAATACTGACATGAGTGCTGTTGGCACATCGTGGGTGTGGTGAGCCCACACTTGCAGTTATTTATAACTACAAGAAAAACCTAGAAACACTACCCGAATCGGGTAGTGTCACGCCTACTCTGAAAGGGAAATGGTTTAATGGTATATATTGTATATACTTATATGTGCTTCCTCTCCTATTTACTATCTTTCCTTCTCCATTCCTCTTCCTCCTTCCTCCTCTTCTTCTCCATCTTACCCAACACTCCTTTCACCCATGCTACTGCACTTTTGTCCCCCCTTTCATGCATGGGTACCTCCATGCTTATCCCACTCCTTTCCACCTCTACGCACTCCTCCAACCAGTGGTCTACTCTTGCATACCCCTTCCCACACAGTTCACACATTCTCTTTTCCCTAGAAAGTCAAAACATATTAAAACCCTCCATGCACCCACATCTCATACTCGCTATAAGCTCCTGACTTCCTTTCTCTCCTTTCTCACAGAAATATTGCGGTCTCGCCCTTGGCATAATCCGCACATAGTTCCCGTTAAACCTTGACTCTCTTATTCTCTCTTCCCCTGCTGTCTTCTCTCTCTCCATGCCGTTTTTCTCAACCAAATCATATACCTTCCTTTCTTCCTCGTGCGTCGTTCTCACTTTATCCATCTGCAGTCCATTCGTTCTAAAATACCTTTCCCTTTTAACCTCCACCTTCCCACCCCTCTTCTGTTCTCCTTCTCCGAACAACACTGTCTAACCAGCTTACTTCCCCTCTCTTCCAAAAATTTCTCCTAGTATTTACACGCCAGACTCCCCGCTAGAATCCATACACTCGTTCTCCCCGTCTCCCCCCTGACAATATAATAATAATAATTCCACCCCCACATCTCTACTCCACACAATAGCACACTCATCACTAGTGAGTCAAACAATTTCATTCTCCTTCCAAAATCATCTGCGAATAACTTCTTTCTCAACCCCCACACCTGCCTCATCACCACATTTGCCCTCCTCACTCTCTCTTTTATGTGACTATCCACTCCCTTATTCGTCCGAAACAAGAATGCCAGGTACAAAAACGCTTTCACCTGCACCGCCTCTCCCTTCCACTTCCACTCCCCTCCCTTATTCCTTCCCCCTCCTTTTCTGAACACCATAACCTTGGACTTTTCCGCATTCAGCTCTAACCTGTTCTTATCCAAGTATCTTCTCAATCTTTTCATCATCTCCTTTAAGGCCTCCTCGCTTCTTGTCAGCAACACTATGTCATATGCATACGCTAGTGACCAAATTCTAACCCTTCCTATCCTGACTCCTCCTACCACCCCGGCCTCCAGCTTACTTTCCATATCCGCAATTAAGAGCGCAAAAAGCGTTGGGCTAAGCGGACACCCTTGCCTCAACCCCCTATCCATCCAGAATCCCTCCGACATCCCGTCCCCTCCTCTAACCTTATATTTGGTCTCTTCATATATCTCCCTTACCCTCTCGATCAGGCCTCTCTCCACTCCCCTATCCCCCATCGCCTCACACAACCTCCCCCTATCCACTGAAGGAAACGCGCATTTGAGATCCACAAAAAATGCGTACACTCTCGACACCTTCTTTGCTAATTCTCTATCCACCACCTGCTGCAGAACGCAGATATTGTCGATAGTACTCCTGCCAGCTCTAAAGCCCGCCTGCGTCTCCGGCAATATTCCTTTCCCCTCGGCATCCTTCCGCAGCCTCTCCGCCAAACCATCGCGTATACTTTATACGCCGTATTCATTAGCGTAATCCCTCTATAATTTGCCTGTCTATCCCTATCCCTTTTTTATACAGTAGCACTATTAATCCTTCTTTCTACACTCCTGGAAATCCCTCCCCCCTCCATACTTTCTTCACTACCTCCTTTAGCCTCTGACTAACCTCTTCTGTACTAAACAGCCATGCTTCGCTCTCCACCCCCTCCAGCCCTGCTGATTTTGACCTTCTTTACTTTCTTATCTGTTTCTCTATCTCATCGTCATTCAACTCTTCCATCTCTGCCTCCCCCGTTCTTCTACTCCCACTAGCTCTCTTCCTTGAATCTGAGCCCTGAAATGATTCTTTAAAAAACTCCCTCCACTCCTCACTCCCTATCTTCTCACTTATCCCCACTCTACGCTTCCTAAACCTATTTATTATCTTCCAGACGTCCCTCTCTGTCTTAAAATTTCATAACACCTCTTCCAGATCTTTCTCCTTTTCCTGTTCTTTCCTTTAAAAAATATCAATCTAAACCTCTTCCTTATTTCTACGTACTCCTCCCTTTTCGCATTATCCTCTTTCCACTTCTTGTACTTCCTCTTCACCTTGCTTTTCATCTTTTCACATTCCCGATCCAACCACGGCTTCACCATTCCTTTCTTATTCTTTCTAAATACCTTCTTTTGCACACACCCTTTCACCTTCTCTTTCAGCTCCCCCCATATCTCTTCCACCGACTCCCCTTCAAAGCGTCCCTTTCCTAACTGCTCCTGGTACTTCTTGATCGCCTCCCTCGTCCAGCTCACCCTCTCCCCTATCTATACTTCTCACCCACCTTACCTTCCGCCACCCTCCCCTCTTATCCACAGTCTTAATGGCTGATGGTCTGATTCCACCCGCCCCTCTACTGCGAATTTGTCCGTCTCCTCCCATCCTTGCATATTCATGACCACATAGTCTATCACCGATACCTCCACCTTACTTACATATGTGTATTCTCCCTCTTCGTCCCCATTTGCCATACCATTCGCCACCGCCCAGCCTCTATCCTCCATCCAGTCCCTAAGAATCTCTCCCTCCTTATTTATTATCTTATCCTTCGATTTCTTTTCGAAGCTCTCCCCTTCCCTGTAAAGTCCCCCTTCCCTCCCTATGCTCGCATTAAAGTCCCCATCCAGAATATTAACAAAATGATGTGCTAAGAATTTATTTTAAGAAGTTGTCAAACCTATTTCTTTAATGAAGTTTTTCGATATCGTACGCTTATTTTCAGTGAAAACGTATACTTTTGCGAACTCCCATTTCTTATATAAATAATAATAGCCATTTTTACAGCATGTGGACAAAACTTATAAATCTCTGTTTTTTCCTACAAAATTAGGTGCAATAGAACGAGTGGCACCAGTACATCCAGGCCATTTAGGTTTACCTCGGTCTTTATCTGGAAGTGTCCCAACAAGAGTTTATATACAAAAGGATAATGGGCATGTTTATCATGGAGTTCTGACTCTCCATGGTCGAAAGATTCCAGATTGGGTTCGAGATGACAATCGAGGAAATGATGAACCAGATCGTGTTTTTGTAAGAATGCCTAATCACGATAGTTTGGTAGCAATTGTCGAAACATGGGTATCTAATCCTAATGATAATGACGATTTTCTGCCGCAACATCGCATTTTCATATTGCACGACGATGCTAATATTTATGTAGCAAATCTTTATCATAACAATAAACCCCATCCAGAAATTACTAGTCCCATACTTGTTGTGGTACGAATGCCAGATGAAAATAACGCTCGTTATGTGGGAGGGTTCGAACATTTCCGCGAGCATCGTCCTTCGTGGCTTATCTAAAAGTTCTGGACAACTTGAGAGCTAGATATTAAAATTTGTGATTTATTCTTTAACATACGGTAACGGGCATTATCATTTTTTGTCAGTGTTTAGAAAGAAACAAATCGATATATCAGCTCAACGAGGAATGTTAATATGAAAATGGTGTAACATTCCGGAATAAAAACATTATTGTTTGACAATTCATCTTGCTCAATTTTATTTAAATGCATCCTAGATTCTATATTTTGTATTATTTATATTTATATCTAATGTCGGATCTGGCCTGGATCGGACGTTTTCTAGCCCGTCAAATCTGGAAGTACCAATCAGGTCCAGATGCAGCACTGATTAGCCTTCCATAACATAATCAGTTAGCCATTGCTAAGTCTTTGTTAAAAAAAATTGCGAATTTTTCTAAACCAGACAGTATCACAGTGAGGATATTGGCAAAATAGCAGCTATTTTTTGCGTTTGCGTCAATGTCAATACATCAGAGAGAAGCTTGAAGATGTTTTTTCTGATTTCTATAACTTTTTTCTTACGCAACATTTCTTTGATTGCTTTAGCTAATATGCTGTGTTGATGGTAAAGTAATCGTAAGTTTAAGCAAATCTGAAAGTTCAATTGGTAATAAATTAAGAAGATACGAAATTCGGCGATTGCGCTTCGTGCTTCGCCAAAAATCAAACAATATTGGCCTGGTTCCAAAGCGAATAATGTAAAACTTAAACAATCGTAATTCGATAATTTGGAATTTAACTGTTTCACATATAACACTATTTTTCATAAGAATTCAAGAATAAAGGATTATGGTTTTACTATGTATAGATTTCAAAGTTTGTTGAGGACAGGTCATCTGATCAGCAATTCAAAATCTGTAGATTAACGAGATGTTTTGAGATCTCCAAAACGTGACAAACTTGTGACCAATGGAAGCATAAAGTATTGGATCGTCCATGAACTACGTTACCAATTTGAGGGGAAGGGGGGTCACACTAAAAACTACTGTTGGTAGCAAGTTCAATAATAATAACTTAGGAAGTTTGAAAATAATCCTTTTTAAAGAATATCTGTTCTCACGTTCAAAAATTCATCATTTTAGTTGAAAATTCATCTTTAGAGTGTAAAATTCAACCAGTTTTATTAAATAAAAATATATCTATTCAATTATTGGTTGAAAATTTATATTAGTAATTGAAAATTGATCTTTTCTACTGGAAAATTCAACTATTTGGTTCAAAATTCATGTCTTTTTTTTAATTTAATTGTTATTTATTTCAAATTAAAATAGTTCTTCGTTTAAATATCAACTTTTAAAGTTTTCGTTCAGAGCTCACCTTTTCGATTTGAAAATTGAACTGTTTTGTAGAAAATTAAAGTATATAGTTGATAGTTGACCTTTTTGTTAAAAATTCTTTCTTTCTGGCTAAAAATTCAATCGTTATGTAGAAAATACGTCTTCATTGTCTGACAATTCATATCTTCGTGTATACCATCTTTCTTGGTAACAAATGCAACTATTTAGTTAAAAAATCATCCTTTTGCGTAAAAAATTAATCTTCTTTTTTGAAAATTCATCTTTTTGGCTATAGGTTCAACAATTTTATCAAAGAATCGTCTTTTTTAGTTCCATCCAAATGGAAGAAAATTTATGTTTTTGAACAAAATTCATTTTTCAAACTGAAAATGTAAGTTTTTTTTGTTGAAAACTTATCACTTTTAGTTGAAAATCAATAGTGTTGAGTATGAAATTCAACTTTTTTATGTAAAGTTCATATATTTTGTTGAAAATTCGTCTTTTTGAGTAGAAAATTAATCTTATTTTTTCAAAACTCATCATACTGTCTGTGGATTCAAATATTTTGTTGGAAATTCGTCTTTTTTGGTACAATTAACAGGAAGAAAATTAATTTTTTCATTCAAAATTAATTTTTTAAACTGAGAATGTAAGTATCACATTCTTGGTTGAAAACTTATCTTTTTTTGTTGAAAATTCGTCTTTTGGGGTAGAAAATTAATATTCTTTTTTCAAAACTCATCATACTGTCTGTGGATTCAACTATTTTGTTAAAAATTCGTCTTTTTTGGTTCAATTTAACTAGTAGAAAATTTTGTGTTGTTGAAAATTAATTTTTTAAACTGAAAATGTAAGTATTCCACATTTGGTTAAAGCCTTTTTTTTAATTCAACTATTTGGTTGAAAATTCAACTATTTTGGTAGAAAATTTAACTATTTATTTGAAATTATTTGTTAAAATTTGGAGAAAGATTGTAAAAAAGTTTTTCAATTTTATAAAATGATAACATTTTCAAAAAAATATGAGTAAGTTCAAGATATTTAGAAATTTCGAAAAGATTTAGAGATAATTTAAAACTTGTAATGATTTCCATTATTTGAAAAACGTATATTTTTTAAGATTTCGAAAAAAGATAGTCTTTGGGAATTTTGAAATGTTTCAACAGAATATAAAACTTTTTTCTCACACGTGCACATTTACTGCGATTTTAGTCCCTGAAAAGTGAGACTAAAGTTGAAGTTCTTAACTCATGGGACTAGGGACAATTTTCGCGCATGCGCACATGTCCACTGGTTTTACTTTAGTCCCAAGAAAGAATGATTGAAGTACTTTAGACCCGCTTGTTAATGAAATTTTCACGGAATGTGGCGTTCGTCAGCTATTTTCTTTTACGTCAACGCGACTATTAATTGAATCAAAAATTAAAAATTAATTGAAAATATTAATTAAAATAAATTTATGGACATCAAAACCATGAAAATAAAAAATTTTGAGAAAATAACGTTATTGTGTAACATTGTCAATCTTATTGAAACAGCGAGAAGACAAAATTATGAAATCTGGTAAGCAAACTAATTCACCTTTATCAACATTACGTCTTTAGAAGTTATCGCGTCAGTGGAAAAATTAGAATTATTCACACTTAATCTACATAAACGCACTTTATTCAGTGACAAAATAAACCTCAGAGAAACACCACGAAATTCGATAAAATACAAGAGAATTCTTGTCTCCATAAAAAAATGATGATAATTATTCTACTCTTTATCTTTGTAGTTTTCCTTGATTTCACAAGTAAGTGTGATTTATAATTATAATAATTATATTAATATCAAATGGGTGAAAATCGAAGAGTTGACAATATCATGCCCTAGAAATATTATACGCTTATTGTCGGAGGAATAATTTTGGTAATTATAGGGTTTTATTGAGCGTACTAAAGTCGGGGAAAAAAGTAGAGGCCCCTGAATTCTTTTTATTGCAACTGGCTCAAACAAAATCTCTCAATCGTTTGAAAAAGAACATCTGAAAGCTTGAAGTCTTCTCACAGGGGGTTTCGGCCTCCTTTCAGAAGTTTCGATTTTCACCTGTTCCCAGAAAGCAGTCGACGCACAGTGGGCCATAATCCAAACTTCTTGGACAAACCCCCCAAAAGCGAAAGTTACAATTCGAGGTAAACTGCTATGAAATCTTGTATAGATGGTGTTAGTGCAATAAAATCCGGAATAGCAGATGATTTGATCGAATATTCGACGGCAGGTAAACGCTCAAAATTCACATTTCCGAGGAGCGCGCGCGACTCGAACGTATATCGACTTTCGTGCATCTGAAGTGAATACGAATATATCAGTTAATTAGTAATGGTAAATAAATCAGCGAAATGGAGGGTAATCTAAATTTATGTACAAAATTTACTTATGCTTAAAAGCAACTATTCCATGTTTTAAGTTAACGTGAATGCTCCGTGAATGTGACTGCTTCAAATTCCAGTTTTTGTATACGATACATAAAAAATGGAAGGATTAAGTTGTGATCTAGCGAGATCCGGCGCAGTCTTCAATCATTTTATGTGCAAAAAAGTATCAGGAATCAAATCGCGTGCTTGGAGCTTCCACTTCTTTCCACCTTTTTTTGCAAGAAGACATCAACTGAAGTCGTCCGCGCGCTGATTTGATTCGAACGCAGGGCTGCGTGTGGGCCTAGTGAGAGCACATAACAAATCTATGAAAAACTGTTCTCTTGTCCACTTCTCGTAGCATATATAGGGTGTATTTTTGTGATCAGCGACCTCAAAAGCCTCCTCATTACTGATTTTAGCGAAAAACACTAATTTTTCAATTGAAAGGTCCGCCATTTTAGGGCTGCTATCTTGAATTTAAATTTTTTCAGTTCATATTCGTGATCAGCGACCTCAAATACCCCTCCGTAATTATTTTCAGCGAAAAACAAATTTTCATTTGAAAGTCCGCCATTTCGAATCTGCCGTTTTTAATATTGATTCTTGAAATTTTCCAAGTTCATTTCCGTTTTTAGCGACCCCAACAACCCGTGAGTATGAAATTTAAGAGAAAAATATTGTCTTCATGTGTTTTGTCCAGGAATTTCGGATTCTTCACCACTGTGCGACGTTAGGAAAAATGTAAAAAAATGCAAATATTCTTTAAACATTCTTTAATGCAATACATTTTTTTTTAATACTGAAATATTCAATAATTTACTTTTCACGGGGATTTATCTACAAATACTTTATCTTGAGAACAAATGAAGATCGGAAGCCGTTAGTGGCTCCAAATGTGCAGTTTTGTGATGCAGGTGCAGTTTGATAATTAAATTTGTGATAAAATCATGCTTTTACGCAAGAAACATCATTTTGAATATTTTAGACTCTCATCAGTATTGGCGTTTGGGAGGCGCAGCGGGACAAGTGGCACTCGTAGAAAAAAAAACCCTTTCGATGACAATAGTAATTCTGTTGTTACATCTCTTCAGAGGAGTCGACTTGCTTCTGGAGTTACTATTGTCATTTCTTTCGCGAAAAAAGGATAAAAATATGTTAAAAAAATTAAATTTGTTCATAACACTATAATTGTAAAATGAACAATTTTTTTGCATTTTGTGCATGAAAATATAGATATTTAAGGGTGGCCTTTGAAAAATAAAACAAATTTTTGGTCTTTTCACGGTTAGGAACCAGTTTTTTGAGGAAATTAGATGTAAAAAAATCAAACTTTCAAACCTGATAAAATTTTCAATTTAATTATTCAATACTTAACTACAAAATCAAAGAAACTGAATTCTTCTGAATTTGAAGTATTGAAAATAAAAATTAAAAAAGTTTTAATTCATAAATTCATTAAACTTTTAATCATGGAAAATTAAATATTAGACGCCTTCAAATGTGTGGAAAAGTTGTGGTATCGTAACATCATAACGTACGATTTAAAAAAATGTAATTATACTTTTAGCAATCAAGAGGGGTTGCAGAGGGTGACCCAACAAAACAAGTTTCGAATTTTTTTATGCCCCCCCCTCCCATTTTTTAGATTCTCAAAACAAGTTTATTACGTATTTTTTCCATAAGAATAATATAGGAAAAGAATACGTACATGTTTGTAAATTCCGTCCAAAACTTTAAAATGTATAATAAAGTATTGTCACTTCCTTCATGATCTTATGAAAACTCTTTACAGAATAGTACTCCATCATTAATTTTTTATTTAAACGCCAGTAAACCCTTTCATGGTGCCCCAAAAACTACCCCATGCCAGTGCAATAAGGACTTTGCGGAATATTCCGCTTAATTATTAGTTTTTTCTCATGTTTTTATCATATATTCTCAGTAATTAATAAATCATAAGATTTTATATAAGGTAAGCGTCCCAGTAATCCCCACCATAAGAGATTTCATTGACGTCAAATATTTAGAAAATTGTTTTGGAAGGATTAGTTAAAAAATTATTGCTACTGATTGAAGCATTAAACATCCTAGAATATTATAAAAATTGTTTTTACATTATATTTAATATTACTTCTTATTGATAAACAATTAAAAGTCAAAAAGCACCGATGTCCCAGTCACCGCCACTTCCAAATCTGCCATGTACTAGTAATCGCCAGTCGTTGTCCCAGTCTTCGCCAAAAAGGTTAAGTTTTCTTGAAATCAGTTTTTAGTTATTTGGACGTGTATTTCAAGTGTAGGTTTGTATTTTAAGTATAGTTTAATAAAATGAAAAATGTATTGTTAGTTTTATATTGATTGAGAGATTGAGGCCTCCGAGATGAAATTCGTCGAAACATAACCTCAAAATCGAATCTTCTGATAGTTCCAATACGTCTGATGGACATTATAATAATTAATCATAATAAAAATGAATTTTCTTTTAAAATTTTAGTTTTTATTTCAATTAAAAATATTTTCGAATAAAATTAATATTTTATTTATAAGAAATAAAGTGGTCTCAAAAATAAATCAAAGTAAATATTTATTAGAATTTTTATCACGATAAGTGATAACTACAATGATGAAATTCTTTTATAATAGTGAATATTATAATTAAAAATTATTAACACTTTCCTTTTTAAAATAAAATTCGAAAAATAATATTGAGTTGTATAAAGTCATATAACCTAACTTTGTTCTATAAAATGGCTAAGTACAACATAATTACATGGGATGTAAAAATTTACACACTGGTAATTTGTATAATTAACTTTTTTGCAACATAAATTATAAACACAATGACGAAATTTGATAAATTGCAGTGACTAAAAAAATCATGTGTATTTGGAGGTTATGTTCTGTTTACGTTGTCAGAACATTAAAACTATCAATAATTATATATCTGTTACACATTTTTATTTATATTATGCAGTATAGATTAATTTTAGCTAATGAAAAACTACTCAATAAATATTAACTTCACTAAAAAATGATAATAACCTAAAAAATTGCTGATGAAATCACTATAATAGTCATGCCAATATTTTACATCACCTTATTTCAGTTTTAAGCACTAATTTATATTACGATTACTTTTCACGCAGTAACAAGTCAGTTCTCCGATTTCATTTCACGCCTTTTTGAAATTAATTAAATCATTATTTGTAACGAAATATGGAAATAAAATTTTGACAGATTCGTCCCGCGATTACTTGTGCAACTATGCTTTTGAAATGTCCCTATAATCGCGCCCGATATTTCTCGAACGGGAAGGTACTAAATGAAGAATTTTCTTAATTTTATGAAACAAAAATGATCTTTCTTCACAAAAAAATAATTTTCGTCCCGATCAAGTAATTTCTTGACATATTAAAAGCTTAAACAAAGAAACGTCTTTCCTAACCTAAATGTTAAGCTATTTTCCACGTTTCGTGATTCATGGCCACCGGCAATATAAATCAATTTTTTTTACCCATGTGCACTATTTGTACAAAAAAAACTAATTTGGTTTCCATAACAAGCACTGTTCAAACTTACTTAAAAATATTTTAGGAATGTATTTTAATGCGGAAAATACTTACTTCTGGCGCTTACACTTCAAAACTGGCGATTACTGGGACCGCGGCGATTACTGGGACGTTTACCTTAGTTGATAATTAATTTTTTATTATTTGAACAATTTTTTACAGGTAAACCATTTTATTTCCATATAATATCGTACGTTGAGAGTATTTTACGAATGTTATGGTCTATTTAATGAACTTGGAGGATGTATACTTTTATTTCATTTTTTTTAATAGATTAAACAATTTATAATTGTTCAAATGTAATTTATGATACGAGAAAGCTATAGAAAAGTTTTTGTTGTGCTTTGGCTTGACCTGATTGATAATAATAATTAATTATATTAATAATTAGTAAATTTAAATGTGAAGCACCTATTTCTGAACATATTCGTTATTTTTAATTCTTCTTATTTATTGAAAGATTCATTTCAACATTTTTAGAAATAGGTGTTCACTATTATTAATAAGGCCCTAAGATTCATAAAATATAATTTATTTACGATATTATGAGATGATAATTTGTTTGAAAAAATAAAAATTGTTTTAACAATTAGGCGTGGGTTAAAAATATAAGAATTAGGAGAAACTAATAGAACTTATTAAAAAAAGGGGGTGCAGCAAAAACAATTCAAAACTTTTTTTTTGGGTCACCCTAGTGTTGGGGTATCTGAAATTATTCTTTCAAAATTATATCCTGAAGGTGCAAAAATGATCATGAATTTTATTTTATGTGCGGTTTTTGGTAACAAATCATGACACTCATTTAACATTTTTTAAAATATTTTTCATATTCTAATTAGTTATGTTCGAATGAAAAAAACAAATCCCTTTTTTTGAAATGTAGAAATTTAGTTATACTCCTCGTTTAAGTAGATAATATCTAGACTATTGTTCAAGATTGCGCTTTAAGAAAGTGAATAGAAACAACATTTAACTTTTCTAAATTAAAGTATGAAACCTTCTCTTTAAAATGAGACAAAGGACATAATAAAATATTTTCTGGTTCTCGAATTATCGTAAAAAATGTGCAAGGTGCCCCAGACGAAAATCTGTCCGTCGAGCGGCAGTCGAACAGTCTATTTTTTAATAAATTATAGGAAATCAGAGATAAATGACTACGGTCGCGAATCGACTGACCACTTTTCCTACTAGTCATTGAGAAATCTCAGATTGCCGCGCGGGAAGTCTTAAGGTGCTTCAAACAAGTCGGTTTTTAGAATAATACGAAATACGGCTACAAGGATGAATTGTTTGAGGTAATATTTTTATCGCATAATCTGAAGGCTTATACATGTGCATGACTGGAGCCCTTCTTCGAAAAATGGTATTGTTGTTGTTCTTTTTCTTTTTTTATTAATTGAAACGCACTTTAAAACCCGTTTTTAGGCGCAGAAAATTCAGCATATTTTCAATAAAAAAAAAACAACAACAAGACCATTGTTCAAAAAGGGCTCTGGTCATGCACATGTATGAGCCTTTAGATTATTTGGTAAAAATATTACATAAAATAATTCATCCTTGTAGCCGTATTTTGTATTATTCTAAAAACCTACTCGTTTGAAACACCTTAAGACAACTCGTTGAGAAACTTTGGGAAAATCTTCCGCTAAGAGTGGAGCATTCATACACGACCTCGGTGAGACGAACAAAGAGCCGAATGCATCCGAAGGCCGCCGAGTTTTGCCGAGACTGATTTCTTCAGGAGAGTTCCGCTCGCGAGAACTATTGGAAATCTTGGCACTCCCGACGACTTCAACGAAATCTTGGAACTCTCTAGAAGTCTAGAGAAATACGATAGAGACCCCTCGCTTTCGTTCTTGGCACGCTTCCAAATTTGTTATTATAATTCGAGAACCATTTAATATTTGATTATGTTCTTGGTCTTATTTCAAAAGAGAAGATTTTTGGCTTTAATTTAAATTACAATTCGATTTTCGTAAGTGGACGCACAAATTTAACTGGCAGTGTACTTTCATACTGATATTTCTACAGTATATAGAAAAACTTGATCAATGTCCATTTTCTTTTTCACAAAATTAGGTGCAGTGCAAGGAAGTCTACCAGCAGCAAGTTCACCAAGAGCAAGTTCACCAACACTAAGTTCACTGATAGCAAGTTTACCAATACCAAGTTCACCAATACCAAGTTCGCCACTAGCAAGTACACCAAACCCAGAACCCCTACCTACTCATTTTCCTCAAAATACTCGTGTTTTGATACAGAAGAAAGATGGACAATTTTACGTTGGGCAGCTGGAATACATGTATGGCCGCTCAATTCCTAAATGGGTTTCTAATCCACGTGCACAATTTGAAACAGAAGAAAACCTTTATGTAGAAATGCCTAATGGCAGTGGTTTATTGTCACGTGTCCAATTTAGCCCTCATGAAACTAATAGTAATGGCGAAATGCATATAGAACACCGCTGTTTTATATTCTATGGAGCTGGCCATATTTTAGTAGCAGGTCTTGAAAAATACACTTCAGTCATACCGTTACCACCACCGGCTACTGGTGGTATGCGCGTTATGGTACGAATTCCAAAAGAACGCAACGCTCGTTATTGGGGACAATTGCAACCTTTTCTTTAAAAAATATAACGGGCAATATCAATTTTTATCAGTCTTCAACCAAAATAAAATCGTTATATCTGGTCAAAGAAGATTGTTAATATGAAAATCATGTAATATTTCTGAATAAAAACATTATTGTTTCAAAATTAATCTCACTCAATTTTATTTCAATCTATTCTAGCTTCTATACTTTTCATTATTTATACTTATGTCTAATATCTGATTTGACCACTATCTGGCGTTGTCCAGATCTGGCATACCCTCCCCAAGTTTGTTCGAATCCACACAAAAATATTTGTCTTTTAACGCTATTTATAGGTTGCTCAAGCCTCATGAAGGTTAACACGTATTTCCAATAAGGAAAAAATACGTTTCTGTCAATTTATATTCAGAATCTTCAATATTAGGTGTATCGAGTTGACCCTCAACATTTCTCTTGAAAATTAGTCATAAAATACGAATGGACAATTACGTCTTAAATTTCATCCTCATTAGTCTGTTTTGTAGGGTCCCAAAACAAAACCGTAAGTCAAAAATTTGGTTTTGCGAGGTTTTGCATACTGATGATAATAAGATGTTTAAATAAATAGTTCAAACAATTTATTATTTATTATGACAATTTTCTCTTGAAATAGAGTTAGAGTTAACAAACATAATTGTATTTCGCTCCTCCTCCTCAAGATCAGATTTTAGTATCCCCACTTTCCCCATCTTATACTACAATTTTTAAAGCATATATAAATCAAATTTCGCGCCTCACGTCCTTGCGCATCACTGCGCGCATGCTTGCAGCTGTCAACGCTAGATTCATTGGTACGACTTTGATCGCGACGACGCACAGTGGGAACAAATCTGAAAAAGCTGGCTAAAACCCCCAAAAAAAAATTTTTTTTTTTTTATACGATTCTTCGAATGTATTCCATTAGAGGACCGTTGAGACCATCGAATTCCGGGAAGTAAACAAAAACTTTATCGAAATCTTGCCTACACTATCACTTCGGATATATCAGTAGAGTGCGAAGAATCGTGCCCGCAAAAGCTGCTGAAAAAACTTTCGGCTGCGAATATGCGTTAAACCGTAAAAGAAGTCGTTCTTTATTCTGCAACATGGCTGAGGCACAGAAAGGTATGTCGAATTGAAATACGTCATGGATTATTAAAAGATTTTAATTGCGTGTTCCACACAAAAACTTGTTCAAGGTTGCTTATTAGACATTTATTGTTCGAGGGAATTAAGATTTTCCTTTTTCTAGTTGCTTCTCTGTCTCTAGTATGAATTTTCATCAAATTTTTCGAAAAATTGAGAATTCTTTGCATTTATTTTTTATATAACATCGACAAATTTTCGATTTCATTTGTATTTCAGACTCAGGTAACAAAAACGGTATTACGCGAATGGATCTTCAAATCGTATCCTGTCCTTTTATAGCCATTAATTTGCCATTAATTTGGGGTAAACGGAGTCTGCAAGGACCTTCAGTGAGTAGCGACACTGTCAACGTTAGCCGATCGACCCATTCCGTTCTTAGCTGGACCAGGTGCAGGAATATCTGAGATCAATCTCAGGCCTCTGAGGAAAGACGAGACCCTGTTCCGCGGTGTTGATCCGAGCTGTCAACAGCCAGCTCACGTTGAGGTTGGTTTCGCGGTGGCCGTACACAGTGGGACCAAATCGCGAAAAGCTGGCCAAAAGTATAAAATGTTCATAAAATGGCCGATCCAATATGGCGGAAAATTATGCTTAATAAATTTTCGATTATTTTAAGAATTGGTATAAGGGGGTCTTCAAGGTCGCTGATTACGAATCCGATGTTGAAGACTTAGAAAACAATATGGCGAATTCAATATGGTGGCGAGTATGCTAAATAAACTTGTAATTTTTTAAAAATTGGTATAACGGAGGTTTTTGAGCTCGCTGATTACAAGTCCTATGTCAAAAATAAAAAAAAAGATGGTGCATCCAATATGGCGGACATCGGATGCGTAATCAGCGACCACAGAAATCCGTCAGTAAGAGAATTTGGCCCACTTTATGAATATTTTACACTTTTGGCCAGCTTTTAGCGATTTGGTCCCATTGTCCGACGGTGTCACGTATTATCCAGAGTGCGGTTTGTTCAATTTATCTAGGAATATATATTTCTAAGAATAAGTCAAAGACGCATTCTGGGACACTTTAAATCATACAATAAGTACTTGCGATCATGGTGAATGAATAATTCTGCTAGGAGATATGAACGGATGGGTCGGCGTCCAACGTCAGGATACAGATACAGGAAGGATGCTAGGTAACTTTGGGGATCCAAGAAAAAATTTTAACTGGGATAAATTAGTTAGCTTATACTTAGAAAAGGGCCTATTTATTACGAATACTTGGTTTCAACATAAAATGATCCACATGTAAACCTGGTGTAAAGAAAATAACCACAGTATCATTGACTTTGTTATTGTGGATGAGAGACTAAGAGAACTAGTCAAAGATACAGAAGATATGAGAGGTTCTGAATGCAACACTGATCATTACCTTCTAGTCTCAAAAATAAACTTAGGGCGGGGATGGAGAAGAAAGAAAACCAAAAAAAAACTAGACAAACGCGAATCAAGATTGAAAATTCACAGAAACCGGAAGCGCGAATAGATTTTCAGAATAAGATAAACTAACGCGTAGATAAGGCACCATGGGAGGCGCTTAGAAGCAATATAGATATAGAGTGCGATTGAAGTGTGTGGTACGGCAGCTGTAGGAAGAAAGTCTGGTGATGCGTGGTGGAATGATGAAATTCAGGCAGCTCGGCAAGAAAAGAAAGAAGCATACGAGAGAACATTAAACATGACAGATCTCAGCCATGAGGAGAGAAATAGACTGGAAAGCGTTTACAGAGACAAAAAGAGGAAAGTTAAACGAATAATCAAGGAAAGTAAAGATAAAATCAGAAGAGAAGAAAATATGAAACGACTTTGAAGGAATCATGAAACTATTATTTAAAGGGATGAAGGGAAGTAAAAGTACAGAGTTGTTCAGCATGAGAAACAAAAAAGGAGAAATGCCATATGATACAGACGGGATAGTGGACGCTTTGAAAGACTCTTTTAAAGAATTATTAGGAGGTGAAACTATAGGGCAACACAACAGCGACATAAAAAATAATGCATTAGAAAACCCAATTGAGAAAGTCTGTGTCACTGAGGTTAGAGATAAAATTGAGAACTTAAAAACGGTGAGGCTGCTGGTGTAGACAGTATTAGCGCTGAAATGCTTAAATAAGGTGGCGAGTAGATACCTCACAGGTTGCGCGAATTGATAAATTTATGTATAGAGATGGGAGAAGTCCCAGAAGATTGGAGAAAAGTAATTATCGTACCAATACACAAAAGAAAGGGAGATGAGAGCAACTGTAAATTGCAAATTTTGGGAAGTCTTCAAAGAATACGGAGTCAATGGATGGCTCCTACAAGTAATGCAAACGATATATGCAGGTAATAAAGCGAGTGTAAGGGTTAATGGGAAACTAAGTGACTGGTTCGATATTATGCAAGGCGTGAAACAAGGATGCGCTATGTCCTCATGCCTATTTATCATATTTATGTATAAGTGTCTAAGAAGGGCCCTCTTCGACGAAGAAGGTGTAGATCTCGAGACAGTGCAGGTACGTGGGTTAGCTTTCGCAGATGACAAGATTGTTATATCAGATTCAATCGAGGACTTGCAAATAATGTTGAATAAACTTAATACAAGCATGAAGAACATGGGCCTGAAAATCAACGCAAACTACTACGTGCAGCATTGTCCTAAATGATGAGAGATTAGAAGAAGTTGATAAGTACGTATATCTGGGTAGCCTATTCACTAGCGACAGAAAGATAGATAGAGAGTTATATAGGCACATAAATGAGGGTAAGAAGGTTATAGGTAGAGCAGGATCCATTCTTAGAAGTAGAAACATATCAAAAAAAGCTAAAATGGCAATACATAGTTCTATATTTGTACCGACTGTGCTATACGGTTGCGAAACACGCACTTGCCAAGAAAATAATAAGAGTAAAATTAACGCGATTGGCATAAAACTTCTGCGCACAATATGTGGGAAAACACTGATGGAAAACGTGAGAAACAAGATAATCCTCAAAGAATGTGGTACAGATGAGACACTAGTTAACATATGGGGAAGAAATCAGTTAAGATGGTTCGGACATGTTGAAAGAATGAAAGATGAAAGACTGACGAAACAAGTGTATAGAGGTAAAGTAAATGGTATTATGCACAGAGGCAGACCGATGAAATAATGGTTAGAATGTGTGAATAAGACCTTAATCCGAAGAGACGTAAGAAGCCATAGAAACACGAAAGCTTGTATGAAAAACTGCATGAACGTGAAGCAAGGTAGAGAAGTATGCCAGGACAGAAAAGTGTGGCGACAAATAGTTTAGAAAAGGAGTGACAGTAGAGTGAATGAAACCTGAAACAAAAGACTTTGGACACTAATGGGCCCAAGTGAAGAACCTCACATGACAACCTTGTGAGGCTCTTCACTTGGGGTGATCGCTAGAGAGATTGATCAGCAACCTGGGTCAAAGCAGTGTTGCGGAACGAACGTGTAGCCTTGGCTACGAAATTTTTGTCAGCTGGTGCCGAAAATTCGATAACGAGCATGATGATACCCATAAAAAGCACCATGATCTACCCCAGACTCAGTCTTTTGTCGGTAATATGTCAGTAACAGGAAAACTTTTCACAACGTATGCAGGATATTGCGCAATACAAGTATAACTTTGCTATAAGATGATGTTATTGTTTATAAAATGTAAAATTTCCAGGAAAATGTTTCGTACCGTTTGCATGATATTGCGCAATACAAGTATAAAATTCCTAGAAGATGATTTCATTGGTTATAAAATAAATGACGTAATTTAATAAAATGGAAACTAAACAACAAAAGACGATCTTATAGATCTAAAAGATTGTTTGGAAATAGATAAGGCGATTTGTCTCAATAAAATAACTTTTTCGAGAATTACGCAACAAAATTATTGGACTTTATGAAATATTTCCATATTTGTAAATTATTCATGTCAATTGAATTATAATATTATATAACATTATTTTTGTAGATAACGTCACTTTTCTTTACTTAATATTATAAAAAATGACTGATATATTTTGTTTCTTCCAATAGTTAATAGATGGCTTTACTAGTTTAGTACGGTTACGAACATCTTTCTTAGCATGAAACAGAACCATTTTGGTAACTTGTCCGTCACAGGAATCTTGCGTTTGAAATATATATAATATATACCTATACATCTACTAAATACGTCTACTAAAACCCTCAACAATGTTAAAAACATCACTTTATATGAAAAAAAAAATTAATTTTCGAACTGCCTTCAGTTTCTAAAGCAAACAAGTGCTTCTTTTGGAATACAATAATCATAAACATTATCAAGACAATTTTATATATAAATCAGTTGACACATAGCACATCCTTATGGATCCAAAATTACCAAATACCACAAAATACGTATAACAGTGTATTAGAATATATTTGAAAATTTTATATACTATATGGATAAAAAATAACACATATTTATATACCATTAAACCATTTCCCTTTCAGGGTAGGCGTGACACTACCCGATTCGGGTAGTGTTTCTAGGTTTTTCTTGTAGTTATAAATAACTACAAGTGTGGGCTCACCACACCCACGATGTGCCAACAGCACTCATGTCAGTATTCTTGAATGGTCACCCATCCAAGTACTAACCGCGTCCAACGCTGCTTAACTTCAGTGATCTGACGAGAACTGGGTTTTTCAGCGTGGTATGGCCGTTGGCCATTTAAGATTTAAAAAACTACCCCTAAATATGAATAATGCTTTCCACCAGAAAAAGTAAGAAAATAAAACAATACTAAATACTTAAAAACTATCTTGAATAATCAAAAAACGAGCCAATGATGGGGTGATCAAAAATACTATTAACTACACAGGAATTATAATTGCCTCCTTTCTACACCTATTATATGAAACATTTTTTGTAAATCGTGACAAATAGGAAATTTTAAGAGAAGAACGTGATTGTGTAACATTGTTAACCTTATTGAAACAACGAGAAGACAAAATTATGATATCTCGTAAACAGACCAAATTATCTTCACGAAATTCATGTGCTTGGAAGTTATTTCATCAGTCGAAAGACTAGAGTTATTTGCACTCAATCTATATCACAACACTTCATTCAGTTGCAAATTAAATTCCAAAGAAACACCACGATATTCGATAAAATACTATAGCTTACTTGATACACATTGAGTCCTTGGCCCAGTATTTTAGAGCAGAAATATATGAGAAGGAAGCATTACTAATTAATTAGAGTGACCAAAAACACACAAAAATTAGTCAATATTTCATTTCGCTATCTTTATCTCAATGGAAAAATGATAATTATTCTACTCTACACGTTCGTAGTCTTTTTTGATTTTACAAGTAAGTGTGGTGTTATGATTACAATAATTATAATAACATCGAATAGGTGTAATGCGTAGAGGAAATGTAGAATCTTAAAACCTTTAACAAATTAATTCTTAATAATTATTAGTAATGATTTGCGTGCTACGCGCCATAGCTATTCAAATATTAAAGTTGCTATTCAAAAAGGTCTAAAGCATTCAATTTTTAACCACATTATGTGTTTCTTTTTTAGAAATAAACAGTAATAGATTCCTAATAAACTTTAACCTAAATAATTTTCTGCAAAACTAAATGTTAAATTCTAACAACTTCTGGAATTTAATCAGTGAGAGAAATATTTTGATAAATATAAGATGAAGAATACATTTTTTTCGCGAAAAATAGATGAAGATTTTCTATTCATTTACTCAAATTATTTATAAAGGTGCTAAACGTTACGTGTTATCAATATTTTTTAGTTTAGTAAGTTTGATAAGCTACTTCGATACATATTGGAGAGCAAAAAATCATAACACTTATTCAAAAAAAAATTTGAAAATATTTTCCATATTTTAGGTAGTTCTATTGGAATAAAAAAAAATCACTTTTTATTCAGTATATAAATTTACGTATAATTTTACAAATACTTCTTGTTTATGTAAATAATATCTAGACTACTGGTCAAAATTGTGCTTTAGGAAAGTTAATAAAAAAATGTAATCCTTGAAAAATTTAAGTCTGAAATCTCCTGTTTTAAATAAGACCAAGAACATAATAAAATAATTACTTGTTCTTAAATTATCGTAAAAAATATAAAAGCGAATATTAACGAATGGAAAATAAGAGACAGTACACTACGGTCACCACTTGAGGTTACACTTTTTGTTGATGGTACCATTACACAAAGTGTCATTTCCCTCGGACTTGGGGTACCAAACGTCACCGTCTGTCAATTGTTTTTACAGTTTTGCGGCAAAAACAATAGACCGTAGTTTCATACCTGAAGTCCGAGCGAGATGCAACCTCATATTGAAATTAGCTGCAACAAAATTTATTCAAGAATTTTTACCACGAAGGAACAGTAAGGAGTAGTATCACCCTATGTATTTGGTGAGCAAAGGTGGGACGAGCGACGTCCCAGAATTCGTTATTGCTTGCTACGAATGACAACTTGAAAGCCAAATCGTGCACATGCGCAGAGCTGTTTTCGCAGTCACGTGTTATACCCACTACCCTACGTTATATTTTGACATTGCGATGTATATGTAGGTTATGTTCGTTTGTTTATGTTCGTTCATACACAAGTTCAAAACTTCCAACGCGTGTTGACATTGTTGACGTGGCAACCGCCAGTGCGCATGTGCACGATTTGGCTTGTAAGTTGTCATTCGTTGAAAAAATCTTTCGCCAAGAGTGGAGCATTCATACAGCACCTCGATGTATGGAAATGAAATGTTGGAACCCTCTAGAGGAATACGATAGACACGAACACATTCATAGTTTCAAAATTTCCAGATTTCTCAATGAATAGCCTTTCGCTTTCCGTCTTGGCACGCTTCCGAATTTTTTTAGAATAATTCGAGAACCATTTAATGTATAACCATGTTCTTGATCTCATTTTAAAGAAGAGATTTCAGACTTTATTACAGCGAATGTTCAATTTTCGCTTTCAGAAGCAGATGCGGAATTTTGACCAACAATGTACTTCCATACAGATATTATTAGAGTGGGTAGAAAAAATTTATAAATTACCGTTCTTTTGCAAAATTAGGTGCGATGCAAGGAAGTCCACCAATATCAAGTTCACCAAACCCCAAACCCCTACCTACTCTCTTTCTTAATGGTACTCGTGTTTTAATACGAAGAAGTGATGGCAAAGTTTACGTTGGGCAGTTGGAACACATGTACGGCCGCTCAATTCCTAGATGGGTTTCAAATCCAGTTGCACGGGTAGAAACAACAGAAAACCTTTATGTAGAAATGCCTAATGGCAGTGGTTTATTGTCACGTATCCGATTACGCCTTCATAGGATTAATATTAATGACGAAATATATGCTGAAGACCGCTGTTTTATATTATCCGGAGATGGCTCTATTTTTGTTGCAGGTCTTAAAAAATACAATCTATGCAGACCGGCACCACCACCAGCACCTGGTGGCATTCGCGTTGTGTTACTAATGCCAAAAGAACGTAACGCTCGTTATTGGGGCCAATTCCAACATTTCCACGGTTATCCTCCTAGCTGGCTTTATTAAAAAACACTGGATATTAAATATTTGGATTTTTTCTTTAAAAAAAGATAACAGACAATGTCTGTTTAGCCGTTGTTGGACAGTAAGAAAATCTTTATCTGTTTAAAGAAAAATGTTAATGTGATAATTATGTAAAAATTTTTGATAAACATTATTTTCTAAAAATTAATCTTACTCCATTTGATTTCAATCTATTCCATGTTCTATATTTTTTATTATTTATATTTATGTCTCATGTCTGATCTGCCCACTATCTGACGTCTAGAACTCGCCCATATCCGAGGCTCGTCAGTAAGCTCCATGAAGGAAGAAACTGTTTTATAAATGGGTGTTGATCAATATGAAGGGAGGTAAAAGTACAGTTAGGCAAAATGAGAAATAGCAAGGGTGAAAAAGGGTGAAATGCTATATGATACAGCGGAATATTAGACGCTTTGAGAGACTCTTTTAAGGAAATATTGGGAGGCGAAGCTATAGGGCACCACAACCGCGACATAGAACACGATACGTTACAAAACACAATTAAGAGATTGTGTGCCTCTGAGGCTAGGGACACAATTGAGAATTTAAAAAATGGTAAGGCTGCTGGCGTAGACAGTATTAACGTTGAAATGCTTAAATACGGTGGCGACTACAATCATACCTCGCAGGTTGTGCGAATTGATAACTCTATGTGTTGAGATGGGAGAAGTTCCAGATGACTTCGGGCTTGGTTTCTGTATTTCCCCCACATTTTTGCAGACCGTTTAAAATTATAGGTCAAAGCATCGAGAACTGTAATTTCGTGATGGTGAATTCTCTTTTGTTAAAGCTCCTTCGGCCTTAACAAACACATTCTCATCACGTATCTTGTGCTTCGCACTAGATTTTGTCCAAAATTTGGTCGACATTATGTTCAACACTTGTATATCGAATGTATATTACATTTATTTCTGTACTAGGCTTGAGATTGCTTATTTAGAACTTGAAAAATAAAGTAAAAATTTTATTTATCATCATTACTTTAATATCTATTTTTTATTTATCATGATTGCTTCAATATCTATTTTTTATTTTGCATTATATTTCATTCTCAGCTACCCTGAAAAATGTATCCTTTCAATAAATTTATATTATTACAATTTTAAATATCCATTGGTAACGAAACATCCGTATTTTCATTGCCTTGTTATTATAATTTAAAAAAACATTCAAGAGCAAATTTTGTAGAGCCTTTACAAAGTGATAATTTTAGTCTCTTGTCCATTTATTTTATCTGGCGTGGCTTCGTGGAAAAGTTGAATCATTACGTTTCTCAGTTTGATTTTCCATGGCAAACCCATGAATATTGGCAGTAGAAAGCCGGCTAACGAACTTGACCTGTATTTTCGGACCACAAACCAGTGTGCAGAAGGAAATTTGAATTAGAAAATTCCTTCGAAAGTTATTGCGTCGTCAGACTACAGACAGACAGACGGACTGAAAGACAACCAGACAGACAGGCAGACAGACATATTCGTAAGAACAATTTTTTCTGACGCAGGGGGTTCCAAAACTTCGAGAATTGAAGAAAACTGGATAGGGCCAAAATCACATGAAACTAAGACATTCCATCCAAATGATGAGAATGTAAAAATTCAAAATTTCCCGCCAAACTATGGGTGCTATTGAGAAATAGTGAAACGCAATTTTGTAGGTTTATTTAAGACGAGAAATTTTTCTAGTGTCCATTTTATCGTCATTTGCGTTGTTTAGCTGTAAATTTGAATTTCCGATTTTACTATGGCATTTTCTACGTTTAAATCGAAAACTATCCATGCTATTGAAAAATTGTTGCCAGAAATTCGGTAGAACTTTCAAAAATAAATAACTTTTTTCTCTTGTCTTTTCACCTTATCTTGCGTTGTTCTGTGGGAATGTTGAATTATTACGTTTTTCAGTTTGTTTTTCCATGACCAAAACCATAAATATTGGCAGTAGAAGGCTGGCTAACGAACTTGACCTGTGTTTTTGGACCACAAACCAGTGTGCAAAAGGAAATTTGAATTAGCGAATTCCTTCGAAAGTTATCGCGTCCTCAGACTACAGACAGACATGTTCGTAAAAACTATTTTTTTTTACTCAGGGGGTCTTAAAACGTCGAGAATTGACGAAAACTGAATAGGTACAAAATCACATGAAACTAAGACATTCCATCTAAATGATGAGAATGTAAAAATACTTATACGTAGGGAAATGAAAATAGCAGAAGAAAAGATGTGGGAAGTCGAAAGTGGATTATGCCAGGAAGATCGCGTACGGATCAAATATTTAGCTTAAGACAGACCACAGAAAAAAGTTTGAGAGTAAGGAAAAAAGTTTTTCTGTGCATTTCCTAACCTAGAAAAAGCGTTTGACAACGCGGATAGAAGTAAACTTTTGGTTGTCCTGAAAGAGTACTGAGTCAATGGATGGCTCCTACAAGCAATAAAAACAATATATGCTGATAGCAAAGCGAGTGTAAGGGTTAATGGGAAACTGAGTGACTGGTTGGATACTATGCAAGGTGTTAGACAAGGATGCGCTATGTCCTCATGTCTATTTATCATATTCATGTACGAGTGTCTAAGAATGACCCACTTCCACGAAGAAGGTGTAGATCTCGAGACAGTGAAGGTACGTGGGTTAGCTTTCGCAGATGACAAGATTGCTATATCAGATTCAATCGAGGAATTGCAAAGAATGTTGAGTAAACTTAAGACGAGCATGAAGAACATGGGACTCAAAATTAACACAAACAAATCAAAAATCATGATGTTTGAAGGAAAAGGTGAGAAAACAATGTGCAACGTTGTCCTAAATGCTGAGAGATTAGAACAAGTTGATAGGTACGTATATCTGGGTAGCCTATTCACTAGCGACGGAAAGATAGATAGGGAGTTAGATAGGCGAATCAATGAGGGTAAGAAGGTTATCGGTAGAGCAGAATCCATTCTAAGAAGTAGAAACATATCAAAAAAAGCTAAAATGACAATACATAGTTCCATATTTGTACCGACTGTGCTATACGGTAGCGAAACATGGACCTGTCAAGAAAAGGATAAGAGTAAAATTAAAGAGATTGGTGTGAAACCTCTGTGCACAATATGTGGGAAAACACTGATAGGCAAAGTAAGGAACGAGATAATCCTCAAAGAATGTGGTACAGATGACACACTAGTTGACATATGGGAAATAAATTCTTTGAGATGATTTGGGCATGTTGAGAGAATGAAAGATGAACGGCTAAGGAAACAAGTGTATCAAGGTAAAGTAAATGGCGGTGTGCCAAGAGGCAGGTCGCGGAAATAATGGTTGGAATGTGTAAATGAGATTGGATACTAATGGGCCCGAGTGGGGAGCTTGACATGATGACTTTGTGAGACTCTTAACTTGGAGTGATCGCTAGAGAGACTGGTCAGCAACCTGGGTCGGATCAGTATTGCGGACCGAAAGTGTCATTTAAATGAATAACACGGGAATTCTAGATCAATCTAAAAATCGATACCCCCTTCCCCAAATTACTCCCTTCCTTACCGAGTGAGTGACGCTTACACCGAAAGGGAAACAGTTAATGGTATAATAATAATATAATAATAATAAAAACAAACTTTACGGAAATTTCGGCAATTGTTTAACACGATAAATTACGAGAAATTTTGGTTACTTGAAACATTTACTAATTCAATGGCGAAAAAATGTTAATTGTTGATTAAAAATGTATAAATTTACTTGAGACTGTACACATTAATTAAAATAAGTTGATAAACATCAAAATCGTGACAAACAGACAATTTTAAGAGAAGAGCGCGATTGTGTAATATTGTAACTTTATTGAAACAACGAGAAGACAAAATTATGTTATCTCGTAAACAGCCCAATTCACCTCCACCAACATTAGGTATTTAGCAGTTATTACGTCAATGGAAGAATTATAATTATTTACACTTAATCCATATAACTACATTTTATTCAGTGATAAAATTATTCCCCGAGAAACACTACGAAATTCGATCAAATACTATAGCATACTTGAGACACATCGAGTCATTTTCTCAGTATTTTAGGACAGAAATATATGAGAAGGAAGCATTAATAACCAATTATAGTCACCAAAAACACTAAAAAATCAGTGTATATTTTAGTTTTATATCGTTATCTAAATAAAAAAATGAGAATTATTCTACTCTTTACCTTGACAGTTTTTCTTGATTTTACAAGTAAGTGTGATGTTATGATTGCAATATTTATATTAATATCTAATGGGTATAACGCCTAGAGGAGATGTAGAATCTTGATGATTTCAACAAATAAATAATTAATAATTATTAATTATGATTTACGCGGTACGTGCCACAGTGATGCAAATCTTGCAATTAATATCCAAAAAGGTCTATAGCTTTCAACTTTTAACAACATTGAATGTTTCTTTTTTTTTTAGTTAAACATTATTAGATTTTTAACCAACTTTAAGCTGAATTATTTGGTACAAATCTAATTGTTAAATTTTAACAATTTTCTGGAGTTTAGTATGTCCGAGAAGCTTTGTATTTTTATAATTATAAAATAAATACTTTTTTTCAACAAAATATAGAAAAAGATTTTCTATTTGTTTACTTTAATTATTTATAAAGATGCTAAACGTTACGTGTTAAGAATATTTTATAGTTTAGTCATTCGGATAAGCTACTTCAATACATATCAGAGAGCAAAGAATTTTTTCCGCGAAAAAAATATAGAGATTGTCGATATTTTAACCGAAATTATTTATAAGAAGGTTTTCTGTAACAAACCATAACATTGATTTAAAAAACTGTCTTTAGACGAATACGATAGAGACTACCGCATTCATAGTATTAAGATTTCCAGATTCCTCAGTGAATAGCCCCTCGATTTTCGTCTTGGAACGCTTCCAAATTTCTTATATTAATTCGTGAACCACTTGATATTTAATTATCTTTTTGTCTCGTTTGAAAGAGGAGATCTCAGACTTTAATGTAGCGAAGTTTTAATTTTCACTTTCGAAAGTGGACGCAGAATTTTGACCGGAAGTGTACTTCAATACAGATATTTATAGAGTGTGAAGAAAAACTTTATAAATTACCTTTTTTTTTACAAAATTAGGGGCGATGAGAGGAAATCTACCAATAGCAAGTTCATCAATAGCAAGTTCACCAATAGCAAGTTCATCAAACCCAAATCCCCTACCTACTCATTTTCCTAATGGTACTCGTGTTTTGATACGGAAGGAAGATGGTGATATTTACGTTGGGAAGCTGGAATACATGTACGGCCGCCCAGTTCCTGAATGGGTTTCCAATCCAGTTACTCGAATGGAAACAACAGAAAACCTTTATGTAGAAATGCCTAATGGCAGTGGTTTATTGTCAGATGTCCGATTCCGCCCTCATATGATTAATATTAATGAAGAAATGTATGCCGAACATCGCTGTTTTATATTATCCGCAGACGGGTCTATTTATGTTGCGTGTCTTGAGAAATACAGTTTTCGTAGACCGGTACCGCCACCAAAACCTGGTGGCATTCGCGTTATGATGGGAATGCCAAGAGAACGTAACGCTCGTTATTGGGGACAATTCCAACGTTTCCGCGGTTATCCTCCTAGCTGGCTTTATTAAAAAAAAATGAATATTAAACATTTGGATTTCTTCCTTAAAAAAGATAACAGGTGATATCTGTTTTCGTTCCTGTATCTGTTTAAAGAAAAATTTTAATATGACAATTATGTAAAATTTTTCAATAACAACATTATTGTCTGAAAACTAATGTTACTCAATTCCGCTTTAATAAATTCTAGGTTTTATATTCTTTGTGAGTTATATTTGTGTCTAATTTCTGATCTGACCATAATCTGATATTGTCTAAACGTCTAGACTAGAGGGAACAATCTGGCCCATATCCGAGGCTGGTCAGTAGTATCAGTAGGTCAGTATATCGGTATAATGAATTTTAAATAAAAATAGGTTGATAAAACTTTTAGATTCATAATCTAATAATAGAGACAAGATTTTCTTTTTTATATTTAATAAAATATTTTTGTCCCCCCTGAATCACGTATTTCCCTTAAGGAAAAACCAGAGGTTTCTCTCAATTTTATTTATAATCGTCAATATTAGGTGTGTCGACTTGACCATCAAAATTTCTTTCAAAAATTTTTCATAGAATACGATCCATAATTACTTTTTGAATTTACCCATATAAGTTAAGTTTTATAGGGTACCAAAGAAACCCGATGAATACAACTTTTTCTTGCAAGTTTTTGGCGCTATGAATTATTTGTCTGCAGTTTCTTTAAGTAAAAATGGTTTCTAATACATGATATATCACTTTCTACTGATTACTAGATGTTTGAATAAATAGTAAGGTAATAATTAATTCAAGTTAACAACCATAATTACTGGAGGAATGTATTATTGTTTCTAACTATCTTCTCCCAGAGTAATTCTAGAGATTTGCGATTATTTCTGAAAATTTCAGCTTTTCTTTGACTTTAACTTTCTTATAAAGGGAAGGTTGCAATTACCGTTTTCTTGATACCATAACTAAAAAAATGACAGGGCAATGATCATGAAATTTAGATGAATTGTAGCCCCAATTGTTTCCCAGGTATGATAGGATTTTAAGTTAGAGCGGCCAATTATAAGTTGTTTTTTTTGCATTCAGAAATTTAAAAACAACATTTTCACAATGTTTAAATGAGAAAAACTGTTTTTATATTCGAGAAGCAACAATACTATATTTGATTTATTTGTTCGGGTCTTTAACACAACCCGATAGACCTATTAAGGCACTTATTACGATCTACTGGTACCGATTTATAAAGTTAAAAAAATGGTTTATTCTGTTTACATGAGAAAAATATTCTTGATATTAGGAATACTACAGTAACACATCTAATATATTCGTTCGCGTCTTCGAGACGTATGGAATGAACTATTGCAGAATCTTCCATATCTTCTCATGATGTAACAATACCTGTTTCTATTTTTTTTAATGTGTATACCATTAAGCTATTTCCCTTTCGGCGAGCCTCAAGGGGTAAGCGTGACACTACCCGATTCGGGTAGTGTTTCTAGGTGGATAGTTACTTGTAGTAAATAACTACAAGTGTGGGCTCACCACACCCACGACCGCCAACAGCAACGCAGTAGTATCAGACGGTCACCCATCCAAGTACTAACCGCGCCCAACACTGCTTAACTTCAGTGATCTAACGGGAACTGGTGTTTCCAGCGTGGTATGGCCGTTGCCGTGAATGTGTGAATTTACAAAAACGTATTTTTTTTTCTTTTTTTTTTCTTATTCAATAAAACAAAATTTTCAATTTATTTCTGGACCACCTTACTGATCAGCCTTCCATAACATGTACATTCCTAAGTCTTGGACCACTCATTATCCTAGCAAACGAATTCTATCTACTGTGAAATAAGTGCATTACTAAATTTTTAATTAAATTTTACTAAAAAATTCACATTTGTTTTCCGAAGCTTTTGAATTGAAAAAGGCTAAAAGTCCATTTTTTTCACGGGGCACTATAATCTGCCACTCTGTATGACTGACCACGTCGAATATTTTATTATGTCTCTGCGTCAATGTAGACACATGAGACAGAAGCTTAAAGATGTTGATCATAATTTTTAATTATTTTGTTCTTACGCAAGAAATACTTTATGACATCTACAATACTTAATCTAGGTGACAAACAAATTTTAAATTTAGACAATTCTGAAGGTTCTATGAATACTCGTTTGGATAGTAAATTTATCAGATATGAAAAACTCAGAGATCGGAGATCAACACTGTACCCCTTCTACTCTACTTTAAATGATAGGTACAGCTACGAAATCAGGAAATAGTTAGCCTAAATAAAAGCACTTTAACTTTGGACAATGTATGCTTAAATGATTTTCATTATATATCGCATATTCTTGTCTTAATTACTTAAACTATTTATACTTGTTTGAATCCAACTTTTAATCGAAAAAAGTAAAAAAGCCATAGCTTTTTGTTAATTTGATAATTTTTTATCAACACTGTAAAAAAAATTTCTGGTAATTTTACCACTTTCAGAGTATGTCCGATTATTACATCTCCCAAAGTAACGTTTTCACTGACATTAACGAATATCCACTTTTAATATGGAATTCAACTTTTACGTTATGTAAGTTTCCAGACAGATTCTGTAAAATTACAATGCATTATGAATTTGTAGGTGATGGTATTCTAACCAAAAATATTCGATTTTTTATTCAACATGGCAAGTTTAGCATCTACATGAGAAATGTGAGTAATTATTTCATATTAAAAGAAAGGGAAAAATTCCCCTCTTCAAACGATTATTATTTATTGAACTTAATATATCCTTTTATTGTATATTTATACTATATTTTTTTATCAATTTTGTAAATAAAATTTTCCATAATTTATACCGTTCTGAAACACTCTTTTACAAATAATTTTAATATTACCATTTTTTTTATTATTCTCCGCAACTTTGAAACTTTAAAATTACTTGTACTTATACTACGTTAAGAGCTGTGCAAGTACGCCTCGTTATCAATTATCAAATTTCAAGACGTGAGATTACGTTGGAAAAAGGAATTTTTAACAGTTTCTGTACTTTTACCAGCGTCAAAGAAATCAACACTCTGAAAGTAGGTCCATTTATTACCTACTCTGAAAGTCACAGATTCACAAGCAGAAACTCTACTTCTACAACGCCTTGCTATAGTGTCAGTCTAAAAGTGGTAAAGTTACAAGATTGGTTGGAACTTCTAACATGCAAGTGCTATTCATCCCATAATCAGAGTAGTAAAATTGCACCAATTTTTTGTCGGTAATTTTACCATTCTAAGTGGTAGAATTTTTTTATTTTTTACAGTGAAGTTTTAAAATGTTATTCTAAATCTTACTTTTCCAGTTAACTTCTCAGTGCAATAAAACAAATTTTTAAAGAAAAACATAAGTGCGATTAAAAAAAAAAGTATAGTCCGTAATTGTTTCTTGATCCTAGTTATTTGAGAGTTTGCATTTTTCTTTTGCTTCAGAAAAAAGTGCTAATTATTATTCAATCTGCATCACTGCTTATTTGTACTAATTATTAGTTTTTTAAATCCTTGACCTGAAAATTGTTAAATACTTAATGATTTAATTTAAAAATGGACATCTTCTAATTCTCCTAGTTCTTCTTTCTAAATTTTCGAATTGTGAAATACAGTTTTATTCCGTTCGGCCAATTGAGAATTAAGAGCATTTGAAAATAAACAATTTTGGACTAAAAACATTCCAAATCGAATAATTTTAAATTCAAACCGTCGTAATTAGACAATTCTAAGTTTGAATTGAATTTGAATATAACTGTTTAAAATGTTGAAATATCATCCTAAAACTTTGTAACAAATTATTAAATTCTCATCAAAATGAGAAAGTATTGGTTTTATGTGAAAAATGACTTTCGCGGATTCCATCAAATGTCGACGTTTTGAGGCCCCCTGAGTCAGAAAAAATAGTTTTTACGTCGGTGTCTGTCTGTCTGTCGTTGTCGTTGTCGTTGTCGTCGTCGTCGTCTGTATATCGGATAACTTTTGAAAGACTAATCGGATTGGATTGTGCTTTGGCAGACAGTTTCAGGGGGCAAAAAGAGAAATCGAGTTCGCTAACCAGCTATTTTGGATGAAAATTCAAAAAGTTAGAGCATTTTCAAAATTTTTTAGACCATTTTTTGCCAAATTTGAAAATTATATGTGAGGCCGCTTATAGTACTCGAGAAGTTCAATCAATTTACCCTTTACGACTTTTTTTGATAAAAAGAAAATTGTCCGAGTTACAGCATTTTCAATATCCCCCAAAAAAAACGAAAAGTAACATTTTCGGCCAAACAAAGCACGATACGAAGAAAAGTCAAGATAGGAAAAGTGTTTCTTTTCGCACGTCCTACAAGATTATCATGACGACTTTTTGAATTTTCTTGAAAAATCGAAAATTCATATTTTTATTGCACAAGAAATAATGAAAAATCACAAAAATCAATTTTACGGTCAAACTATGCAAGATACGACAAATCATGCCTGGACTAAAATTGTGCATTCAAAAAAGATCTACAAATTTCTTATGGGTCACTTTTTGATAGGACGTGTAGTTTTTGTTTTATTCGTAAAAAATAACATTAACAGTGAAAAAATCGGCCCGATAAGCGGGCACATTCTCATCAAAACTTTGCTTATTTACTTTATTTTTCATCTCGGGTGTGTTTTTTCACAATATTTCATTGTTTTTATGTTCTCAATACTATTTCTAACAATTGAAACAATAAAATATAATAATAATTCAAACAATTTATTCTGATTGCAAATCTGACTTTTATTTCAGAATGCGTTTTGATCTTTGTTTACTAAAATAATTTCTGTGAAAAAATTCGACTATTACATTTATATTTCAAGAACTATGTTCCAAATAGACGAAATGAATATATATATATATTAAAAAAAAAAAAGAGTTATTGGTTCCTCGTTTAGAGGTGGGCCGGGAATGCGCAGATGGAAACATATGAACTCCTATCTGATACAACGCTGCTGAAGGCTGGTGACCTTCTCAGTATAAAACATCAACCAATTGCGACTCTCTCGGTTTCCATTCCTTGTCCTCGCCCCCCTCCCCCCGTAACAGAAGTTTTGGTGGGACTGACGTAAGAACTGGACTCTCCACTATACGACGAATCACTACTTAACTTGGGCATGATTTCGAATCGAAAAACAAATTTCGCGCATAAAGGTGGTAGTTGGGTGTACAATCTAAACATGAATAATACAAACAATGAAGTAGCCTCGGAATGGACTGAAACTTTGATTGAGGTTTTGAAATATGGTCAGGAGTAGATAGGGAATCACATGGTAGTCAAGTGGTCGGTTTGATTATGAATGAAAAAGCAAGATATATGTTCCAAAAACGACTTAAATACTTTTTTTCTCCCATTTTCACATTATTATACCAATATAAGCCATTTCCCTTTCGGGGTAGGCGTGACTTGCTCGGTGGAATAGTTGGAAAAAAATCTTTCTGATTGTAGGATTTATTATAAAGATACGGAAATATAAGCTGAAGTAAAGGAATTACCTTCTTCATTTTAAATCAAATACAACTTTAGTCATTTTTATCTGAAGAACATTGAACATAACATATGGTCGTTGCGAAGCGCGACGACCAAATTGCGCGCAGCAAGCGCGCTCAAACTTTTGGGTTTCTATTATACGATGAACAGAAACGAGCGTGAAGCGCGAGGTTCACATGATGATCATACCAAATATCGAGCGCGAAGCGCGAGTCTCGTGATGAGAATGTGTTCCTTAAGGTCGATAGATCCTTAAGTAAATTAGTTCTTATTTTTATGTAAAACTGACATAATTAAACCAAAAGCAGGTCATAACGATGAAGCTTACTAAGAGAGTATTAGCCTGCGAAGCGCGCAATAGCGAGCACACGAAGTGTGAAAACCTAGACGACAAATGTGTCCGAGCGCGCAGCGCGAGGTGAATGCATTATCGAGCGCGAAGCGCGAGATAAACATATAATCGAGCGCGAAGCGCGAGATGAATACGTAATCGAGCGCGAAGCGCGAGATCCAACAGGTGCGCGCCCTAGGCGCGCTGAAACTTGCGAGCCGCGCGCGAAGCGCGCGATGAGAATGTGCCCGCGGAGCGGGCAGATTTTTTTTTCATCACGAAGCTTTTGTATTTGTTAATTGAGAAGAGGTGTCTGTTGAACATGGCTATTATCTTCTAAGTATCAGCAAATAAAAAGCTGTGGGAGACAATTAAAATCTCTAAAAGCTTAACAAATCGGCATCCGTGAATCTGTAATCTGTAAATTTTAAGATATACATACAATTACTGTATACAACTCAAGGTCATTGTAATATTTTACATATTACTGAATTATTTTTTAATTTCTTCCGGAACTATTTATTTAGACCACAATTTCTTTCATTAATGTAGAGAGTTGTTAATCAATTATTGAAAAATGCAATTGTTGTAAGTCATGAAACTATCCTATGAAGTGGAATTCCATTCGATACTGTAAAATGCTAAAAATTATTATGATATAAAAACAGCACAAAAAACTGAACTAGAGCGACAGTAAAGTGAATGTCTCTGTTTATTAAATTTTGAAGAAGAAATTAAAAAAAACATAAATTTAAAAAAGTCAAATTGTGTAATAAAATGGCACAACAAGGCTTTAAAAGATGTATAGGTTTCCAAAAAACAGTTTTCTTGAGTATATGTTTTTTAAAAAACAGTTTTTTGGAAACATAATTATTTTTTAGCCTTCGTGTGCAATTTTTGTTCTCCAACATCTTGATACTAGGTCACTTTAGTATGGCTTTAATATTTATTTTGCTCATATAAATTATTTCAATTCTTCATATAAATTTATATAAACCTATAATTTCTTTCACATGAATGATGGAAACCTAAAATTGGATTTAGGGGTAAATATTACTTTTGTGTACTTTTTTACACAGATTATTTTTAATCGTAAAATTAAAAAGTTTCATGTATTATTTATTCTATAATAAATCAAGACAATATAGCAATAATTAGGCAATATAAAACATCAGAACGGTCGATTCAATTTGTTGTTAATTTTTTAAACAACTTTTAATTGTTTAAATGTAACTTTTGACTGGAAAAAGTCAGAAAAATGTAGTTTTTTGCACATTTCTGAACAATCTTGACAGAATTACGGCATGTCTTGTATTTTTACCACTTATCCGTAACTGTTTAAACGTATTATTCCTGTTTGAACATTTTTTCAACAAAATGTAAAAAATTCACACCTCTGAGCAGCTCGAATTATTTTTTCTGCTTTATCAAAAAAATTATTGACACAAATGGAAATTCTTTGAAAAATTATCAATAAGTAATGAAACGTGTCAACATAAAAGGCGATAATGAAATTTGTTGAAAATTTTTCAATAAAATCGCACTATTCTGCATTATTGTAGTCACAAGTTAGATTTCAACAATTAAAAATTTTTTAAACACTTAAAAAAAGAGTGATTCTATCGTGCTGATCTGATTTAAACCAATTGGTTCATTCTGACAGAAGGTGTACATTTTTTATATTTTGTTAAAAAATAAAATGTTTAAACAAATGTAAATTGTTCAAACAGTTATGGATAAGTGGTGAAAATTTCAAAGATACCATAATTCTGTCGATGTTGTTGACAAATTTGCAAACAAACAAAACAGAATTAGCCAATCAGCTGTCGAGAGCAAGATCAGCTGTCGAGAATCGAGAGCAAGATTCAATAAGTCGATAATGTAAAATAGATTCGATAACTCGATAATTCAAGTAGGCGAAAATTCCAAAACAGTCAAAATTTCTGGCTTAATTATTATAATAAATTAATAAAATATTTAAAAATTAAGAATACAAACAAGTGTGTCTAAGACGAGTTAGTTATAAATTATGAGAAATTCATTATTATTTTTTCTAAACACAGAAGAAAGGGACGGAAGTGTTTTCAAATTTAAAAACAAAATAAAAATTTTGAGTTATCACGAAAACAGTGAGATGTATGCGAGAATCACCTCGACCTAAACCAGTAAACAGATTTTCGAAATTTAAAAAAATCCAAATTTTGAATTATTTCGAAAACGGTCGAAAATGCGTGAAAACTTACAAGACTTTGAGGATTTTTGAGAGGTGGATTTTTTTCGACCAACTTGAACTGATAACTCAATAAAAAGATTTTAAAAATAGCAAAATAAACAAAATTTTTGAGTTATCCTAAAAACAGTGAGAGATACGCGAAAACTAACAGCATTCTCGGTGTTTTGTGGAATGAAATGATCCTCGACTTAAACCTAAACCAGTAAACAAATGTTCAAAATTTAAAAAAAAAATCAAAAATTCTAAATTACCTCGTAAAGGGTCACAGATACGTGAAAACTGACAAAATTTTGAAGATTTTACAGACGGGTTTTGTTTTTGAACAAACTGGAACTAACCCAATGAAAGATTTTTTAAATAAAAGAATACAAAATGTTGAGTTAATTTGACAACAGTGAGAGATTCGCGAAAAATAACATTATTTTCAGGAAATTATGAGGGCGATGGTCCTCGGCCATCCGACCTAAACCATTAAACACATTTTCGAAATTAAAAAAAAAAATCTGAATTTTGCATTATTTCGAAAACGGTGAGGGACACATGAAAACTCAGCAAATTTTAAGGGGTTTGCAGGGCAGAATTGTTTTCGACAAACCATGAATAAACCCAGTAAAAGTATCTTCAAAATTATTTAAAAAAAAGATGTCCAAAAATCTCAAAACCGGTGAGACATAAGCGAAAACTTAAGAACCTAATAATAAATAACAATTAGTATTATTATTGATGAAATTCGATATATTTTGAGATTTTCGGGAATCGTTGAAAGATAAGTGAAAACTGTCAAAATTTTAAAGATTTTCTATAAGAGGATAGATACATTCGGATTTAAAATGATTGAATGGCGAGCTTGATTGATTCGGATTGAATCGGATTGAAGTTGATGTTCGTGCAAGAATTGAGAAGGATTGAAAAGTCTTTCTGGATGAGCCTCGGATTCATCGGACTGGGCGAACGGATTGAAATGTATTAAAAAATGTATTAGGATTCAAGTTTATGTTGACGCACGGATTGAAAAGGATTAAAAGTTGGGTTTGGATTGGTTTTCGATTCACTCAGATGGATCGGCTGGACTTAAGAGCATTGAAAGATTGAGGAGAGAAAGTTTGTTTCCGATTGGTCTGTGATTCATTCGGATTGGCTTCGTATTCACATGTATTCATTTGGACTGGTGTCGGATTCAGTCGCATTCATTCTGGTTGAAAAAAAAAACAAGCGCGCGAGCGTCCTCGTACAAGAAACTAGTGAAATTTCTATAATTTCTATTGAAATTCAGCTAATTGGATCAATCGAAATAATAACGAGTTTGTTAGGGAAAAATATACTGAAATCGAAAAAGAGATAAACTTTTTTTATTCAAAGCACGATTTTCTAACTTTTTGTGTTTTATTGTTACAATAAAACAATATTGCGAAAATTGTAATGAGTCTACGACTCAGTGCCACCTGAACAAACATTAGATATTCATCAGTCAGTGCTTCAGAATGGAAGTATAAGAATTATTTGCATACTATGTTTAATCAGCCATATGTGAATCAGGTTATTGATAATCACACAAAAGCATCATAAAATTATATAAAGCATACGAAGAAACCTGGCACGTATTGCGTCATTCAGTCCACGTTCACTATTTCCTATCTATAACAATCGACAAGAAAAGTTCACTTATTCGTTAGTAACCGAAATCACGAAAAAATTAGTCCATATTTCAGGTCTCAATCGTTGTATCCATTCATAAAAAAATGAAGATCGTAATTCTACTCTTTACCTGCTTAGGTTTTCTTGATTTTGCAAGTAAGTTTAAATGCATATAATTAAAATAATAATAATAAAACACTGTCCGAGAAAAATGGATTTGATAAATTAAAGCTTTTTTTCGTCAAAGGGAAACCGCGAGCTTTTTTATTTAAAAACCAGATAAAACGCTCCCTTTATTGTAAAACAATTGGCACCTTTTTTCCTCGGTCAGTTTATCAAAAAACAACTTTGATCCTCGATTGGATAAAGCTGTTACAGTGTTTCCTCTTGTCTAGGTTCTGGGGTATGTGTTTAAAAAATTGTGGTACTCTATTAGGAAACTGCATGATTTTTTATACATTTTTCATTCTACTTTGAACCACAACAGAGGGATTGGAAGTATCTAAATTTTGAAAATTTACAAATTAAAAGATTGTTAATATTACGAAAAATGTTGACCTGTAAAATTTTTTTTTCTAAACATTGTTTTATATTATTTTTTCTTTTAAAAAAGAATACGCATGAATCATTCGCTATATTTGTGCAACCATATACATTTTCTTCAAGAATTAATATCACGCAGTCGAAACCCTTCCACGGTAGTTCAAGTGCTCATTCATATACAAAAAAATATGAAAGCTATACTTAGAATAGCGAAATACTAAAATCCCCGGGGAAAAATCTGTTTCCCACCAGAAGTGAAAATGGTACCAATGTATGGTACTCTAGGTTTTGGGGGAGGGGCGTCAGAAGGTCACAATATATAGAAGACGGAGGGGGGAGTAATATTATTCTGAAGATTACGATGAGTGGGTGGTGGCACATACAATAGTGAGGGGGGGGGCAGTAAGGAGAGTGGAGAGGATGAGCGAGGTCGAGCGAGCCAGCGTGGAAGGGATAACTGTGTAATTGAACGGGGGGGGGGGGGTGCAGCGGTGCGACTTGCGGGGAGTATCAGACAACTAATGATATCCTAAAAATTGATGAGAATGAGTTTGTTTGAGGGCCTTTTATTTAAAAATTCTAAAAAGAAAAGCTTAAATAACTTCTATTGTGGGAATTTACAAAATTATACGCAACAACAAGCAAGCAGCATACCGGCGCGGAAATTTTTCGAGAATTAAAAAAAATTGTTAACCTATTTTGAGCGGTAATATTTGAAAAATTATACGCTAAAACTCTTGAAGTTGTGAAGCGCATCATCTTATTTTCCAGGCTAATCTGATCCGGTATATTTGCCCAGTAAAAAAGGAAAATTTTTGTTGCAGAGCATTTTTGTTTCAGCGATCATTTGACTCTTAAGATCATAATGATGAGTCTATTCGAATCATTTTGATCCGCTTCCGAGGTCATCAATCAGACTAAATAAAATGGTGGCCAGCTCCTTGCGCGGATATCGCAACATTAATATTTTCTCAAACCGCGAACAAGTGACAATTACACTTGCACAGAAAAAACTGATGGTACCAAACGTGTCAGGCAATCGGTCAAGCAAAGTAAACGCTAGGTGGGTTCTCCCAACTGAGGTAAACTTTAAGTGGCGAATCGCAGATATTTTCGAGGAACTCCGCGAGAGGCAGCACCTTACATGGCTGTAACCACAGAAAGTTTACCTCAGTTGGGATTAATAAGCTTACTATGAAACTGCTTGAACGATTACATGCAACGCTTCATATCTCCAGTTTTTGCTGTGTCAGAATATTTTTTTATCACGTTTCGTTATTCATTAACTTAAGTACATTGGACGATCAGAAATCATAAAAAATTCGCATAGGAGCTAAAACTACTTCAACTTGGCTTGACTTGATACATAACCCCGAATCAGATCATTATGATCTTAAAAACCCATCATTCGTTCCAGCCGATAGAAATGCTTTGGATTCCGGTATATACTTTTTGTTGCATATCAAAACGATATTGAGTTACGCATCATTTTTAATATTATTTTCGGAAGTGTGTTTTCAGTAAAATTTACGTATAATTTTGTAAAATCCCCAAACATGAGTCTCTCTGCGGCAAGTCACACCTGCGGTATCTCTACCTAGCGGCATCTCTCACCAGTGGAAAGGGAACCAATATTATTTCTGTGGCTAGTCACAGGGGTGCCTTCCCGCGCCCACGAGACGTTGGAAAAGGGGTAGGGGTTTGATCAACATTATTTCTTTGGCCAGTCACAGGGGTGCGGCGAGAGATGCCGCAAATATGTCAATTTTACTGTGAAAAATGCCGCGCGGGAGAAAAGCCGCTAGATAGAGATGCCGCAGTTGTGACATGCCGCAGAGAGACTTGCCGCATGTGAGATGATATATCCCCAACAGATATATTGATACTGTAGAGAAAAAGTTATTATATCAAAAATTTTTCTTTCATAAATAGGTGCGATGAAGAGAGGACCAAGTCCAGGAGGAATAAGTCCACCCAGAGCAAAATCACCAAGAGCCAGCTCACCAAGAGAAAGCTTACCAAGAGCAAGCTCATCAAGAGGAAGCTCACCAAAAACACCAGCACTACCTGCTGAATTTCCTGAAAATACCCGTGGTTTCGTACAAAACATAGATGGACAAGTTTTTTCTGGAACGCTTACGTACATGCGTGACCGTTTCATTCCTCCCTGGGTTTTTCATTCCTCTTTAATGAAGATTGCAGAAGATAACTTTCTCGTAGCCATGCCTAATGGCGATGTTTTGTCGTCAATTCTAGAAGAACATAAGTCTGTCATCAATATTAATGATGAAATACCTTCACAACCCCGCTGCTTTATAATATATGGAAATGACAATATTTTGGTAGCAAGTCTTCAGTCATACGAGACTTTCCCACATCAGCGGCCTACTGTCCCGCGCGGTTTCGTACGAATGCCAGAAGAATTAATTCGTTATTATGGAGATTTTCAGCATTTCCGCGGTTCTCGTCCTAGTTGGCTTAGGTGAAAAAACTGGATATTAGGAACTAGATATTAAAAACTTGGATTTTCTTCTTTACAATACAATCATAGGCAATATTCATTTTTGTCAGTGCAAAGCAACAAGAATATCCTTATATCTAGTTGGAGAAAAATTTCAATCTGAAATTTATGTAACATTCTTGAATAAAGACCTGATTCTCTGAAAATAATATTACCCAATTTTATTTCAATGTATTCTAAGATCTATATTTTCTAATCTTTAGATCTATGCCTAATATTGTATCTGATCCAGATCCTGCCTCCCATGAACTAAGAATTTCGAAGTCTTAGTTTGAAAAACTGCTCATTTTTTTACCACACAGTATTACAATTTATATTTGCTTACACGTAACTTCTTACCAAAAAACAGTTAGCTAAAAATATAAAACATGTTGAAAATTTAGCAAGAAACTATTTTTTTAACAATAAAAATAAAAAATAAATAATGTTTTAAATCATTTGTAATAATGTATTAAAAATAAACAATCAGTGCAAACAATTCAAATTTTGTACAACGTAAATAAAATCTTGTAATTTGTTTATATATGAACTGTGCGTAGGACTGCATAGAAAATTCGAAAGACTCTTCAGTATAGTTTTATCATACTTAGGACTGCGAAGTAGATTTCTACTATACAGAGTGCTGCGCAGTATTATCCTGTCACCCTCATGGCTGCGCAATAGTCTTCTAGAAAGCACGCATCTGCGCAGATAAATTTCATAGTGTCTAAAACAGCGTAATACAGTTTCTACTCGCATATGATTGTGCAGTAGTTTTCTACATTGCAAACAACTGCACAGTATGCTTCAACAATGAGCAGGACTGCAAATTAAACTTCTGAAAAATTTACGACTGTACGGTTTTATTTCGTCATATTTAACTGCGCAGTTAAATTTCATAGTAGATAGATAACCGTTTATTTTTTCAGCATACTGGCCTTAAAAAATTGACTTGCTTACGCTTCCATTTTTTTACAGAATTTTCTTAAAAGTAACCCTTAAACCTGACATCCATCCACACCTTATCTCTAATGCCGCTCGCTCTTATCGCCTTGCCTTCCTCGCTTCACCTCGCCTCGCACGCATGTCCCTACTTTTTCGCTTTACCTCGCATTGCCAAACTCTGCCTCCGCGGCTAATATCTAATACTTATCTACTATTTACAATATTTACAGTATACTTATATCTTCTTCCTCTTCTATTCACAATCTTTCCTTCTCCATTGCTCTTCCACCTTCTTATCTTTTTCTCCATCTTACCCAACACTCCCTTCACCCATGCTACTGCCCTTTTGTCCCACTTTCATGCACCAATACCTACATGCTTATCCCACTACCTTTCCACCACTACGCACTCATCCAACCAGTGCTCCACTCTTGCATCCCCCTTTCCACACAGTTCACATATCCTCTTCTCCCCAGCGAGCCAGAACCTATTAAAACCCTCCATGCACCCACATCTCATCCTCGCTATAAGCTCCTGACTTCCTTTCTCTCCTTTCTCAAACAAAATATTGCGCTCTCGCCCTCGGCAAAATCCACACATACTAGTTCCCGTTAAACTATGACTCTCTTATTCTCTCTTCCCCTGCTGTCTTCTCTCTCTCGATGCCGTTTTTCTTAACCAACTCATATACCTTCCTTTCTTCCTCGTGCATCCTTCTTACTTCATCCATCTGCAGTCCATTCGTTCTAAAATACCTTTCCCTTTCAACCTTCATATTCCCACCCCCTCCCCTGTTCTCCTTCTCCCATCAACACTCCCTAAGCAGCTTCCTTCCCCCCTTTTCCAAACATTTCTCCTCATATTTACACGCCTGACTCCCCGCTAGAATACCTACACTCGTTCTCCCCGCCCCCCTCCTGAAAATATAATTAGGCGTGTTCCTTGCCAATCCCAGTGCCCACTTTACATACCTCTCCTGTGTCCTATTTACCTCTTTGCTTTTCTTCCATTCCCACACCTTTACTCCATACAATAGCGCACTCGTCACTAGTGAGTCAAACAATTTCGTTCTCCTTCCAAAATCATCTGCGAATAACTTCTTTCCCAACCCTCACACCTCCCTCATCACCACATTTGCTCTCCTCACTCTCTCTCTTTTATGTGACCATCCACTCCCCCTTTCCTCTGAAACAAGAAGCCCAGGTACACAAACACTGTAACCTCCTGCACCGCCTTTCCCTTCCACTTCCACTCTTCTCCCTTATCCCTTCCACCTCCTTTTCTGAACACCATAACCTTGGACTTTTCCGCATTCAGCTCTAACCTATTCTTGTCCAGTTATCTTCTCAACCTCTTCATCATCTCCTTTAAGGCCTCCTCGCTGCTTGCCAGCAACACTATGTCATCTAAGTTCTCATTTCCGGTGAAAAAAAATCCCTAATTAATTAACATGGGAAAATTTTGGATTTTTGTAAAATTGAACTCATACTTCAGGGTTTGATCGAAACGTGCCAACTTTTTCAGGGATTGAAGAGGAGTACATATGAAATAAAATCATACTAATAACTTTTATTTTCAACCCATCCTTACCCCCCCCCCCCTCCCCATCCGACAGCGCCCCAAAAATCACCCAATAATCAAACAACTGCATTTTTACGTATTTTTCTTACTTTTTAGCAATTTCTGTCGCCTTATTCATACAAATAATTACTAATGGACAACTAGAGTATTTCCCATGACTTTTTGAACAATTTTTAATTCTTTAAACAAATGTAACTTATTTAAACAATTATTTATTCCCAAAAAATGTAAAAAATAATAGTATTTTGTGATTGAAATGTAATAGTTTGTCATTGTTTACAGTGGTAATTTTTTTAAAAACATTATGTAATTATTTAAACAATTACTTATTGTTTTTTTTTCGAAATTTCTAGAAACTGAACGAGATATGTCAAGTTTTTTCTCAAATTGGTGCCCTATGCTACTTTTTGTTGAATAATTATATAATTTTGATACATATCTTTTAATGTTTAATAATTTCATATTTTTTTAAACATTTTGATTTGCTGAAGCAGTTTTTTCGATAACTTAAAAAAAAATAAATAAAATACATATAATTATTTTTCTGCCTGTTGTAACGTGGTGACTAGCCACCCGTTATGGATCCTTCACCCAGTTTTTCAGAATTACAAGATTAAACATTAGACCGTGATTATTCCCATGGCCGGCACGAGCTCAAAATAGAACATAATTTAGAGATAAGATTTTATTGTAATCTAAGGTGTGTTGAATGAGAGCGAATTTATTTATCCTACACCGATCTCGAGAATCACAGAGTCCTTTCAAAAAAGAAAATCCGGCAGGGAAAAACACTGTCACCAAACTCCAACCACCCACACTCAACACTACCACCGAGCTTTACGTCACTCTCGCGCATTCACGGTCACTGTACTACCACGGGGCCCATTGGGATGTCGAGCAGTCTACTACGTAATAATCCCAGTCTCAAGGATTATTAAAATAACTTCCCGGCCATGCCAGAGTCGACAATTGTCAACACATGGAGGCAGCCATCTTACACCGGCCCGCGTTCCACATACCGGAACGGTGGTCCGATTTCCATCGATCACAGTCCCAGAAATCCAACTGAGGAGGGCAGCACCGACTGGACCGAAAATTGTGGCGCGAGCGGGAAGGAACCGGCGAGTGGAGAGGACGCAGGAGTTTCAGTTTCGTGTCGGTCATCGACGAGTTTGAGAGGAAAGCAAAAGACGATTTGATAACTGCGAAATTACTTGGACGAGTCCATTTTATTTCTGCCGGACTGGCGTCGAAAAAATAAGGACTTAGGTGATTTCAGGATCAAGGTAGGCGTGCCTCATTTCTTCTTTTTGGGGTTTCTTTGGGTTCATAAGATATGTGTGCATTTGAAGTGAGTTTTCTTTGTTTCGATAATATTAATTCTCGGTATTGTCGTTAAAGTTTGAATGGATCTAGGAATTCAGGTTGACGCCATGTGAATACAGTGGGCCTCCTTGTAATAAGATTTTTCGTGTAGGTTAAGCTTTTTTTTTGTGTATTTGCACTTCCGTGATGAAACTTTGATTTCCTTTTTTGTTGATCTGAATATTTTACAAGATATGTTAATCATGGTTTGGGTCTAGACCCCTTTTTGTGAATTAACCTTTTGTACCAATACCATTCTCAAATGTAATTAAACTTGACACAGTCTTTCTATATTTCTTTATAAAAATTAAATTCTGGAGTACTTTTCTCCCCACCACGAATCCCTCTCCCTGAGCTAGGGACTTTCTAGAAGAGAGTTGTTAAATCTGAAATTAATTTTTTTTTGTGAACGATTTTGGAGTGAAACCGAAGAGGTGTCTGGCGCCTGACAGCCAAGTATATTCTTAAGCTATTTTTCTGTTCCTACGTGGTCGCAGTGATGCCAATGTTGGCGCCTTTTGCTACTGCGCTTGCGTTCACGCCGCGCACTGGTTGGCCGCAGTTGGCGCGTGATTCAAAATTGGAAGTAAAAACAATTATTGTGATTTAAATAAATAATTATTGAAAAATGCACAAGAATGTATATAAATTGTACAACTTCAGATTTTGGACTTCTGCAATCAAATGTTTTGTGAAATATTAGTTGTTCTTTGGAAGTCAAAGAAAATAAACTGTCATTTAAAAAATATATGTGTTATACATTTTTTTCTTGTCTAAAATCTGAAGTAGTACAATTTACATACATTCTTGTGCATTTTTCAACAATGATTTATTTTCATTACAAGAATTGTTTTTAATTCCAATTTTTGAATTGCGCGCCAACTGCGGCCAACCAGTGCGCTGCCCGAACGCAAGCGCAGTAGTAAAAGGCGCAAACATTGGCATCACTGCGTGGTCGCTGCCGTTTTGTCGCGATGCTCCCAGCTTACGTCCCATAAGACTGGGAAAGTCGTTATACTGTATAGTGTATAGAAAGAATATATTAACATTTTTTTTAATGTTTTAACAAATATAATTTGTTTAAACAATTATTTGTCCAACAATATTTTTTAAATCGTATTTTCTGAATTAAACATAATAATGAATGATTTCGAGGGGTGGTAAATTCTCTTGAAAACGTCGTGTCATTGCTTAAACAATTTTTATTCGTTCAAGCAGTTTTCTATTTTAAAAAACTGCTTAAGCAAATCAAAATTGTTCAAACAAATAGAAATTTATCAAAAATTGAAAGAAATATATCAAAATTATATAATGATTCAACAAAAAGTAGCATAGGATACCAATTTGAGAGAAAACTTGACATCTCTAGGTCAATTTTTAGAAATTGTAAGAATGAACAATAAGTTATTGTTTAAATAATTACATAATGTTTTTAAAAAAAATTACTACTCCTAAAAATGACAAACTATTACATTTCAATCAGAAAATACGACTATTTTTTACATTTTTTGGGAATAAATAATTTGCATTTGTTTAAACAGTTCAAAATTGTTTAAAGAGTCATGGGAAATATTTAATTGTCCATCAGTAATTATTTGTATGAAAAAGACGACGGAAATGTCTAAAAAGTAACAATAACACGTAAAAATGTAGTTATTTTATTTTTGAGTCATTTGGGGCGCTGTGTGTGTGTGGTTTCATTTCATAGGTACTCCTCTTCAATCCCTGAAAAAGTTGGCACGTTTCGATCAAACCCTGAAGTATGAGTTCAATTTCTTGAAAATCCCAAATTTCCACATGTTAATTAAATAGGATTTTGAAGTGCCCGGTGGCACGTGTTAATATTCGAATTAAACAAAAAATAGGGATTTTTTTTCTCCGGAAATGAAAACTTTGGGGAGGGGACTTGCCCTCTAGGGTGAAAAAAATTTTTCCAATGCATTTTTGGACCACCCTAATGGCATCTGCATACGCTAGTGACCAAATTCTAACCCCTCCTATCCTGGCTCCTCCTACCACTCTGGCCTCTAGCTTACTTTCTTACGCAAAAAGCTTCAGACTGAGCGGACACCCTTGCCTTAACCCCCTATCCATCCATAATCCCTCCGAAATCCCCTCCTATTACCTTATCTTTGGTCTCTTCATATATCTCCCTCAGCCTCACGGTACGGCCTCTCTCCACTCCCCTATCCTCCATCGCCTCACACAACCTCCCCCTATCCACCGACTGAAGCGCGCCTTTGAGGTCTACAAAAAACGCGTACACTCTCGACCCCTTCTTCGCTAATTCTCTATCCACCACGTGCTGTAGCACGAAGATATTGTCGATAGTACTCCGACCCGCCCTAAAGCCCGCCTGCGTCTCCGGCAATATTCCTTTCCCCTCGACATCCTTCCGCAGCCTGTTCGACACCACCATCGCGTATATTTTATACGCCGTATTCATTAGCATAATCCCTCTATAATTTTCCTGTCTATCCCTACCGCCTTTCTCATACAGTGACAGTATTAACCCTCTTCTCCACCTTCGTGGAAATCCCTCCCCCCTCCATACTTTCTTCACTACCTCCTTCAGTCTCTTCCTAACCTCTTGTGTACTAAAACAGCCATGCTTCGTTCTCTACCCCGTCCAGCCCTGCAGATTTTGACCTTCTCAACTTCCTTATCTGTTTCTCTATCTCCTCGTCATTCAACTCCTCCATCCCTGCCTCCCCCGTTCTTCTACTTCCACCATCTCTCTTCCTTGAATCTGAGCCCTGAAATGATTCTTTAAAAAACTCCCTTCATCCTCACTCCCTATCTTCTCGCTTATCGCTACTATATGCTCCCTGAACCTATTTATTATCATCCAGACGTTCCCCTCTGTCTTAGCATTTCCTAACTCCTCTTCCTGATCTTTCTCCTTTTCCTGTTCTTTCTTCTTGCACATCAATCTAACCCCCTTCCTCATTTCTACGTACTCCTCCCTTTTCGCAGTACCTTCTTTCCACTTCTTGTACTTCCTCTTCACCTTCCTTTTCACCTTCTTACATTCCCTATCCCACCACGGCTTCACCATTCCTTTCTTCTTCTCTCAAAATACCTTCTTTTACACACACCCTTTCACCTTCTCTTTCAGATCCTCCCATATCATTTCCACCGACTCCCCTTCAAAGCGTACCTTTCCTAACTGCTCCTGATACTTCTTGATCGCCTCCCCCGTCCAGCTCACCCTCTCCCCGCTGATCATTTTTCATAAAAATGTCACTTATTTATCTCTTTAGTTTGGACTAAAATATCAAAATGATATTACGTTCCGTATCATTCTGAACGTTATTTTCAACAGTGTGTTCTTAGTGAAATTAAATTTTTGCAAGATGCCCTGGCATAAGTGGATAATATCTACTGGGTTGGTTATGATGTGGACGCGAGAGCCTGCGAGGACCTCCCCCCCCCCCCCTCTCCACCCTGGCGCTCAGACTATGAAGCCCATTTTCCCACAACCGTGTTTATTCTCACGGCAGTACACGGAATCTGAGAATCTTCGCCGACATTTAGATCTTGGTGTATTTCGTAATTTCCAACGTTCTTGAAATATACCTTTCAGGTGCCAGGCGTATCCCCATTACACAGTGAAGGACGCGGACCTCTTTACACAGCAAAGTAAGCCTCACCCACTCTGCCATCCGGCAGCCTCCCCAGCCAGGCCGTAGCGAGAATACGGCCAGGTTAGGGTGGACGGAGCGATCCTTGTGAGGTCATTAGTAAGACGCAAAAATTCAACGCACATTCTTGGTCTGTTATGTAGATGTATATCTGTGTGTTCATCACTCGAAATCAACCAGCGAGCAGCGAGCGATAGACCCATCCACATGGAGCGCCATAGTAAGGAGACCGATAACTCTTTTCATAATCATCTAAAAGTCGACTAGTGAACCCCAAGAATTTTTGCCTCTTTTAAACGGACCTATGGTTTAAGGTTGGTTCCGGAACGCCAGAGCCCCTGCAGAAGTACATAGATGAATTTCTATTGGCACTGGGACAGGGATCGAACACTAGGCCTCCTTCTTGGTAGCCTGACGTGATATCACATCAGCATGTCTATATGTATATAAAATATATTTATAGTGTATAGGAAAAGTTCATATATCCCAATTTTTATCTTGTATAATTAGGTGCGATAATGAGAGGACCAAGTTCACCAAGAGCAAGTTCACCAGGCTCACCACACCTACCTACTCAATTTCCTGAAAATACCCGTGTCTTTGTACAAAACAAAGATGGAAAAGTTTTTTCTGGATCGCTTGGATACATGTCTGGCCGTCCAGTTCCTCCTTGGATTTTTCAATTCAATAGAATAGGGGATGGAGTAGAAAGCGTTTTTGTAGGCATGCCTAATGGCCATGGTTTATTGTCAAATATCAGAGAACTCGAACATCATATTTATATTAATGATAAAATACATGCACAACCCCGCTGTTTCATATTATATGGAAATGTTAATATTTTAGTAGCAGTTCTTCAGCAATACTTTCAATATCCACAAGAAAGTGCTAGAGGCCCGCGCGGTTTTGTACGAATGCTAGAAGAATTTCTTTGTTATTTTTGAAAGTTCCAGCATTTCCATGGTTATCGCCCTAGCTGTCTTAACCCTCAAGTACTCGCGTACGCGGCAAAAAGACCGCATTTTTTTCAAAGTGGCAGCAACTCTTTATTTCGAATGGAACAGCCCAACGCGCCCCCTGTCTTTTCAAGTCAAGCCACAAGACACACGACAGCGCCAACGTCGATTTTTTTCAGTCATCCGAACAGTGAGCAATTGGACGCCAAAGTGGAAAGGTGCTCTCTTGCGGACTTTTGCCGCGGCGCGGCAAAAGGAATACGAGTACATATTTTGTATTTATGTTCATGGTTTTCGAATAAAAATGTATCGCTGAATTGAGCGGAAGCAACCACGTTTTTGTAGCTTTTATATTTTTCGAGATATAAGTTTCGGAATAAAAAAAAAGCGTGTCGCGGCCGTTCGCCGCAGCGCGAGTGCTTGTTTGACTCCACAAAGCGTGAGTACTTGAGGGTTAAGTGAAAAACTGGATATTAAGAAGTAGGTATTAAAAATTATGATTTTTTTCTTCAAAATACGGTTACAGGTAATATCCATTTTTGTCCGTGTAGAACCACAAGAAAATCCGTATATCTATTTAAAGAAGAATGTCAGTATGAAAATTATGTAAAATTCTCGAATAAAGACCTAATTATCTCAAAATTAATAATGCTCAATTTTATTTATATGTATTCTAGGATCTCTAATTTTTTTATGTAGATTTATATCTAATATTCGATCTGATTCAGATCCTGCCTTCCATGAAATAAACATTTTGAAGTGTTTGATTAAGAAACTGCACATTTTTTACCGAATTTTTTTTTTGCTCAATTTCAAATTTTTGCCTAAAAAAGTTAGCAAAAATTTAAAAATATGTTGAAAAGTTATCAGGAACCAAAATTTCACAAGTCCAGATTGTCAAGGTGATAAGAAAAAAAATCTTATTTTGATAGTGCAAATTTCTTATTTTCTATCATTTTAGGGACCCTGTCGGACCAGACCTTCCACACTAGGAAATCTTTGGAACAGAAAACGTTTTTGTATCCATGCGTAATGGCCATGGCTTATTTTCAAGTATCACAAAACTCGAACACTATAGTGATAATGATGATGAAATGCTAGCGCAACCCCGCTGTTTTATGTTATATGAAAATGATAATATTTTAGTAGTTGTTCTTCAGCAATACGTTTATTTTCCACGAGAAAGAGCTAGTGGTCCGCGCGGTTATGTACGAATGCCAGAAGAATTTCTTCGTTATTTTGGAGACTTTCCGCATTTACGCGGTCATCACCCTAGCTGTCTTGGGCCCTGTACCAAGGGTTTCTGCTGAATACGGTTACACTACTCAATAGGCAGTCGCTATCATTGGTCCAGGGATGGTCCCGAAGGAAAACCCCCCAAGTCAAGGCATGAACAACCGTGCCGAAGACTGCATGGCACCAGGGTGTGGTGTTTCAAACGGTGTCTCTAGGATACCAGGTCGCCTCCTAGAGTATGCAGACCTTACCCCCGCATGTGGGGCTCTGCGGGGGTGGACCTTTATTTCCCTAGCTACTCGTGGGAACAACATGGCGTATAATTTAAACTTAAACCGAAGCGTTTGTGAGGAGCTGGGCGGTCCGTTGGACGTGACGAAGGAGTTCGACTCAAGTCAAAAGACAGAAGCGAAACAAGACATAATGGCGGTGGAACAATTCTTGGACGACGCTGAAGAACTAGTCAAAAAACTGGAGAACACATTAGAAACGATGCAGGATTTCTCTGATACGAAGAGGAATATGTTCATGCCAATCAGGCATGGACTGGAGGAAGCTAAAAAACTGGCGGTAAACCTGTCTGGTGCCATATTTTCAGCCCAGTACAGGTTTTCTTTTGTGCCAGTAGAAGTCGGATGGGCCGCAGGCAAAAAGGCCAGGATAGATGAAAGGAGGAAGGCAAGCCAGAAGAAGGACACGAGTCAAACGGGGACTCAGACTGATAAAGCCGTGAAAACTCCCTCTACCCATACCGGGAAGCGAGGGAGGGAGCCCGCACTGAGCCCCGTTGAGGCAGAGTCCTCCAAACCAATGCGGAAGAAGCCGAGGACACGCACTACGGCAGCAGCGTCCTCAACACCAAAGAAAATTGATGCAGAGATGACAAAAACTGCACCCGCACTCATGAAGAAAAAGGAGCCACAGAGGAGAGCCCGGCCCAAAGCAATCTTGATAAGACCAGCCGAGGGTTCGAGCTATGCGGAGGTCCTGAGGTACCTCAAACAAAAGGTGATGCCGGACACCCTTGGTGTAAAAATCAGGGGTGTCAGGCAAACCCGAAGTGGAGAAGTTCTTGTGGAAGTCGGGCCGGCTGCGGATGGCAGATCTAAGCTGTCCACGGCCATTAAAGAAGCGGCAGGTGATGAGGGAAACGTGTGCGAGCTCGTTCCCAGCATCGAAGTCGAGGTCCTGGACCTCGACTCGATTTCAGACGCAGAAGAGGTGGAGGCTGCGGTTCGAAACCACTTCGGAGAAGCAGCGAGTGGTGAGATAAAAGTCAGCTTGACGAAGGAGGCCTTTAGAGGTAATCTGAAGGCCTTTGTCGATATGAAGGAGGAGCTGGCGGCAAGACTTCTCCGCACGGGACACCTCAAGGTGGGATGGGTGTCCCGTCGCGTGCGGAAGAAGACGGAGGGCCTGAGGTGTTACCGCTGCCTAGGCTTTGGCCACATGGCAGCGGGCTGCAGGGGGCCAGACAGGTCGAAGGCCTGCTGGAGGTGTGGCAAGGAGGGCCATGGGGCTGCGGCATGCGAAAGTACGCCGCAGTGAAACCTCTGCGCCGCAAATAAGGAGAAGACCCAGGTCGACCATCTGCCGGGTACGAAGAGGTGTGCATCGTTCAGAGAGGCAGCCTCGGCGAAGAAGCCTGATGAACGACGCAAATAGCTGCTTACACCCAACCAAGATGCCGAAAGCCGACGAGCCCGATGTGTGGTATCACCACACAAATGAGGACGATGCGTGGCATCTTGGTCGGGTGGAAAGGAGAAGAAAATGAAGTCCAGGTTGGCAACACAGCGGGACGCCGAAGCTCGGCGTAGAATGCCTATAACCCATGTTCCTGAAGTAACGCGAAAGCGGATTCCGGGAACATGGGTTGGCAGGAAGAGGAGGTGAGTTTAGTGGGTATTACCGTTTATAGGTCGATTCCCACACTCAGTGCGTAAATGCATTCTCGGCTCCTCTACAAGAAAAAAAAAAAAAAAAAAACGCTAGCTGTCTTGAGTAATAAAAAGTGAATATTCAGAAGAGGACATTAAAAATTTAAACTTTCTTCTTTATAATGCAATAACAGAGAATATTAAGTTTTGTCAGTGTAGAGCCATAAGGAAATCCTTGTATCTAGTTGAAGAAAAATTTCAATATTAAACTTATGTAACACTCTCGAATAAAGGCCTGATTGTCTGAAATTTATCTTACTCAATTTTATTTCAATGAATTCTAAGATCTTTATTTTTTACTATTTAGATTAATGTCATAATATTGGATCTGATTCACAGTATTACAATTTATATTTCCCTAAATCCCACTTTTCACCGAAAAAAGTTTTTTAGAATGCAAAAAATCTACAAAGTACAATTATATGAATTGTGAAATCAAAGTTGATCTGGTTATTTAGGGGAAAATATTCATAATAACATACAAAATTCGTTATTTTATGTATTTTTTTTAATCTCACAGTTTCTAAGATATTAACGTAAGATTTTCCAAAGTACAGGAATATTCCAAATAAGGATTTTTGGTATTTTTTGTGCGCTTTCACGAGGAGTGTTTAGCTGCATCATAAAAGAAGGTCAGGTGGATTTCTATGAAAAATTAATGACGGAGTTGTATTTTTTGAAGATTTTTCATGAAATGATGAAAGTATTGCCCACAGTCCACTAGAAATTCTCATGTTTGACACGGGGAGCAAAAAAAAAACAAGTTCTTCTATCAATTCCACTTATTTTTATCCCAATTGGGCCTTTTCATTTTTTATAATTTTATCGTAAATTATGAAATCAATTATAAATGTAAAACCTATCTAAAAATGTAATAATAGGAGTCAAAAGAAATTATGCTACAAATCCCTGTTTTAAAGACTTTTCCAATACCTTGGATTCGTTTCCAACGATATTTATGAACAGAACAAGGATAAATATAGTCGTTTCAGCTATATAAATGTTTTTAATGTAGAAAGAATTTACAAAAATCTGTTTTTTCCTATGTGATTTCTCTGAGAACTTTGGTGCCGTAAAAAAAAAGTTTCATCTGTAACCGCCTTTTAAGACTTGTTATTGAAAAGCTTGCAATTTTTTCGTCAAGAAAAAACACTAATTATAATAGAATTTTCTCTAAATATGGCTTCCTTTTATTAATAATTCTGAGCTTTCAAAATCCTTGAACTGAAAAATGTCAATTCGATCAAGGTTTAGTTTGAAAATGGACACAGTCCAAGTTTTCTAGTTTTACTTCCTCCATTTTCAAACTGTAAAACACAGTTTTTCATGTTTAGCCAATTTAGAATTGAAAGCATTCGAAAATTAACATCTTTGACTTAAAAACTATCCAAATCGAATGATAGAAAATAAAAAAAATCGTAATTAGACCATTTTAAATTTAACTAGAATTCAAATATGTATAACTGTTCAGAATTGAACAATATTTGACTAAGTTGTTTGTTAAGAACATGATTGTGTCTGTCGAAAATGAATATTATCTCTTGAGGATCAGCAAATAAAAAGCCTTCCGAAGCGTAAAAAACGGCATCCTTGAAAGTATTACAATCACAAGGACAAGAAATTTGTCAAACATATTTTGATAACGCGTAGAACCAAAGCATTCAGAAAAACACTTCAAATTAATTACATTTTTTTAAAGTCCTCATTTTCGATTTTAGCAGATAAGATAAACATCCCAGTAAACATGACACCAATTTTCTTGCTGTTTACCTTATTTGAGTTAAGGAGAATATATTGTATACAATAAGCATAATCTTCAATAATATATTCGAATTATAACAAAGTTTCATAATTATTAGGACATCCACGATTACACATGTCATTGTTTTAGTTATCAAATTTATGTCGTATTTCAGAACCCACAAGAAGACAGCTGTGGCACAGGAAGTGAATTTAAAAACGAAAACAATGATTCGCAACAAATGAAAAGTGAAATAAGAAATGTGATATTGTGAAAAATACACAATAGACCGACTGTTCTCGATTTCCAACCTTTTAAGCTGCAAAATGTTGGTACTAGGTTTAGAAGTTTTCCCGAATGCCTTCCCGAATGTGACATGTGTATTGATTTCTTATTTTAATCTTCCAACACCCTTCCAGCATACCCCAATAACCACCCTATAAACGAGTATTAATTATTTAAAATAATTAGGCAGTATAAAAAATCTCAACATAATTATGGTACGTTTGTTATTTTTACCATAGTCAGAAAAATGTATGGTTGACACATCCATTTCTTCTTGCATCATCTGCATAGAAGGTTAAGCCAACCCATTGGCTTGCGTTAGGATTACGCGCTGGTTGGCCGCAATTGGCCATTTTTTGTAAAATTATTTTCAAACCCCATTTTGAATTGCGTGCCGACTGGGGCGAACCAGCGCACGGCCCTTATACAAGAGCAGTAGCTCAGGGAACCCACATTGGCATCACTTCCAATTCGTCTGATGGACGTTTGCTGACATTTGAAGACATTTGCAGAAGAAGTAGCGTCATTTGCGAGTCGTGTGAATTCGTGCGTTGTGCAGTGTTAATGCTATATAGTGTTTCCTTGTTTGTAATAACCAGCAATGGACAAAGACGTCGTGGAGTTCTTAAATAAGTTACAATTTACCTGCTTAATTGAAAAATTTGACGGTAAGTATTGTTATACGCATTCATAATCATTGGAACAGAGCCGTAACAAGGGTGGTTTCGTCGGTGCCCCTGCATCGGGCTCTGGTAGCGAGGGGGCGCAAACGGGACCAAATTGTTTTTTTTAACCTAGATTTAAAAAACAATTTGGTCCCGTTTAACCTTTATATATAATATATATAGACAATATACTACACACACCATACTTTTTGTCCTACCCTTCGTGAAAACAAGCATGTTAAGCAGCTAGAGGATGTTTGGTGTACTTAACAATTTTAGATTATAAGTGAAAGAAAGAAATAGCGTAATTTGCAGAAGGAACACTGTGGGGTCCAGCGATACATTTTTTTTTAAAGATAAAGATAATTATGTGTAGCGGGCGTAAAGTTTTATGTGGCGGACGTAAAGTATTATTTATCGGGCGTAAAGTGGTATGTAGCGGGCGTAAAGTTTCATGTTGGCCCGGCGGCGGAGTGCGCATGTGCGAACACGTCACTGGGCTGGAAGCGGCCACATTACGCCTGCCTCACGTGCATGCAGTGGCGCGTTTTCAAGGGGTCAGACAAAAAGTATATTTAGAATCTAAAGTTTGCAATTTCAAGTTTTTAAAAACTATTAAACTTATGTTAAAATTTATAATACATGCATGGCAATATTACAATACCAGCATTTGAAAACCACAATATCATGTATTGGAATGTTAATTTACGTCTCAGAAATAAACTTCCAATACATTTAACGGAAATTTCCAAAATAAATGTTGTACAGTGTACACTGTTAAAATTTTCTGTGGGAAACTTCCAGTAAATGTATTGGAAGTTTATTTCCGAAACGTGAGGTAACGCTACAATACAAAATGTTATAGTTTCCAAATGCTGGTATTGGTATGGTACCGAAAAATTTCATAATATGCGTAAGTATTATTTTGTAGGTCTTACGGTCTTCAATAAAGTAAAAGAAATAACAAACGAAATTAATAAAAAATTCGTTTATTATTTATGCTGACGTTTCGGCTATCACTGCGTGCCTTTTTCGAAGAATCTAAATAAATAATATATAAATAACAACAGTTATAAGTTTTTTACAAAAAAATAAAAATAAAAATTTTTAAAGTAAAAGAATAACAATACCTGTGATTAGTATCTTGTAAGAAACAAGAGTTTTTCAATTTTGGAGTCAACAATATGTCAAGAATTTTATGGTCAAAATTAAAAAAATAATACTAAAATGTGACTCCAATTTAAAAAACAATTATATAACATAGTATTATAGAAAAAGCCTCAACAATTGAAGAGGCTTTTTTAGATGGAGACTACATCTTAAATTAGGAAAAACAAATCTTTGTAATGTTTCGGGACAACGACGAACATATGACAAAGTAGACAAGAGACAAACATTATATATATATATACCATTAAACCATTTCCCTTTCAGGGTAGGCGTGACACTACTCGATTCGGGTAGTGTTTCTAGGTTTTTCTTGTAGTTATAAATAACTACAAGTGTGGGCTCACCACACCCACGATGTGCCAACAGCACTCATGTCAGTATTCTTGAATGGTCACCCATCCAAGTACTAACCGCGTCCAACGCTGCTTAACTTCAGTGATCTGACGAGAACTGGGTTTTTCAGCGTGGTATGGCCGTTGGCCGTGGTATGGCCGTTGGCGGTATGGCCGTTGGCATTAAGGCGGTAAATTCATTAATACAGATTAAAGGCATCATTTAAATGAATCGGAAATGAGGAAAGCGCGCCAAAGCAACTGGATTTTAAATTGGATATTGATTATTTTATGATACTTTGATATATTTTGTTTACATTCATAATTTCTGTCTGTAAGTTAATAGAAATATTGTGATATTTGTTTATAAAAATGGATTCTATTATTCGTCTTTTATAAGTATTTTTTTCCCTAGCCAGAATTTTAATATTGTTAAAATCAAAATCAAAGTGATGGTTGCAGTTCCAACAATGTTGTGATAGGCCTGTATTCAAATTTCCAACTCTACAATCTCTTTTATGTTCAGAAACTCTAGTTTTTAATGTTCTACCTGTTTCACCAATATATACTTTTTCACAACAATTACATTTTATAAGATAAAGAATTCCAGACAAATTTTCGGTGTTATCAGTATCTTTTTGGTTAAGTAAAAATTTTTTAAGAGTGTTTTGATTGCTAAAATAAACATTTATGTTAAACTTTTTTAACGATTTTCTCAACCTTTCCGAGAGACCCTGAACATAAGGTAACGTAACTTTTAGATCGGATTTTTTATAAGTGTCAATCCAGTTATTTCTCCTACTAGAACTATTGTAGATTTCATGAATTCTTTCACGAATAATGTTATTTATTAAAGGAAGAGGATAATTATTTTGAACTAAGATGATTTTAATTTGATCCAAATTTTCTTTCCTGAATTCTATATCACTTAATTTAATGCATCTGTCTATTAAACCTTTTATTAAGCCGACTTTTTGACAATACAAATGATGGGAATTAAAATTAAGATATCTACCAGACCATGAAACTTTTTTAAACCAATTGGTAATTAATTCACCTTTAGGTGTTTTTATAATTTGTAAATCAAGATAATTAATTGAATTTTTATGTTCAAGTTCGAATGTAAACTGTATGGAATTTTCAATACTATTAAAAGTGTTAATGAAAACGTCAATTTTTTCTGTAGGAACAATAGCTAAAATATCATCCACGTATCGTTTATATAAAATAGGTATAAAATTTAATTTTTTTAAAGCTCTAGTTTCTACATCTTCTAAAACCAAATTTGAAACTACAGGAGATAATGGAGAACCCATAGGACAACCATTCAATTGTTTATAATATTGACCATTAAAAGAGAAAACCATGTTATTGAAAACTGTTCTAGTAGCGATTAAAAATTCATTTTTTGTTATTTTAGTTAGATTATGATTTAGTATTAATTTTTCTTCAACGCAATCTAATGCAAGATCTAGTGGAATGTTATCAAACATTGAAACAACGTCCAATGAAACTAAAGAATATGTTGGAGGAACTTTAATTGTATTTAAAATGTATTTCAATTCCCAGCTATTTTTAACAAATGATTCTGTGTTTCCCGAAACAGGTTTTAAAACATTAGATATATATTTGGCTAAGTTGTAAGTAGGAGATCCAATTGTGGAAACAATTAATCTCCATTTTAATTCCGGTTTATGCACTTTGGGTAGAGCATAAGCTTTTGCTACAGTACTGTTATGTGTTTTTAATTTATATGCAGTTTGTTCATTAATTAATCTTTTGTTTTCCCATCTAATAGCTATATCGTTACATTTTCCTTGTATTGTTGGAACAAGACTAGTTTTGATCTTTTTATATAAAATATCATTTTTAAGCATGTTTTCCACAGTTTTATTATAATTATCTCTGTTAGCTGCTACCGTTATCTTACCTTTGTCTGCATTTACAAAAACTAAATCTTTATTATTATTTTGAAAATTTTCAACCAGTTTAAAAGATTTTTCAAGATTCTTGAAGTTATTAATTCGACTATGGTTTGAGATTAATTGAGTAACTGTTTTTCTGATACTAAGTTTCTGATCTTCATGTTCTACATTTTTCAAACAATTTTCTATATTGGCAACCATGTTATTGATAGGTAACTTATTAACATTGAAAGGAATACCAAATTTGTGACCCAGTGCTAAGGTTTCAGCTACCTCATCGGGGATTTCGACATTTGAAATATTTTTAAAACATTTTTTTATAATTTAAAATCTCTATAATGATTGTTTTGAGATAAAAACCTGTTAATTATTAAATTAAACTTGTTGATACATTCTTGTATCTTTTTATACTTTAGATTATTTAAACTTAATTCTTGTGAAACAAAAAACCTTTGAATCGATCCATCATTTATGAATCTTTGTATTCGATGTTTTAAATAATTTGAAAAATTACCTAGTTTCTTAATCTCTTTTACAGTGTTTTCGATTTCAATTTTTAAACATTTGGTTTGGAAATTTAATTTTATTCTATGAAACTTAGAAATTAAACTGTGATTCAAATTACATAAATTAAACTTGTTCATACAATTTTGTATGTGTGCCGGAACTAAGGCATTGTTTTTACATTTAATTACGAACGTACGTTGCTCCTTAAGTATAACTAATCTTCTATTGGTGGTTATCCAATTTCCAATGTGTTTCCTCATGGTATAACCGTACTTATACGAGATGTAAGCCAAATACCCCATAGTATCCAGAACGTTACTGACCTTGTTGATTAATAACAGATTTGAAGAGAATCAAATCAAACCTTTCTTCGAACCGTCAATGTAAATATGTATTATATATTTACATTACATACATTTACACATATTTACATTGACGGTCGAAGAAAGGTTTGATTTGATTCTCTTCAAATCTGTTATTAAATTTCATAATAAAATGTAAACCATTTCTCCGGACATTCATGGAATTCACAGAATTAATTGAATTTTCGAAATTCATGGAATTCAAGGAATTTATGGAATTCAAGGAATTTATGGAATTCAAGGAATTCACGGAATTCATGGAATGCAAGGAATTCATGGAATTCAAGGAATTCACGAAATTCAAGGAATTCAAGAAATTCACAGAATTCAAGGTATTCACGGAATTCATGGAATTCACGGAATTCGTGGAATTCATGGAATTCACAGAATTCGTGAAATTCATGGAATTCGTGGAATTCATGGAGCTCACGGAATTCATGAAGCTCACGATATTCATGGAATTCCCGGAATTCATGGAATTCATAGAATTTAAGGAATTCAAGGATTTCACGGAATTAAAGAAAATCACGGAATTGGCGGAATTCATAAAATTCATGGAATTCACGGAATTCGCGGAATTCAACAAATTGATGAAATTCAAGGAATTCACAGAATTTACGGAAGTCATGAAATTCAAGGAATTCATGGAACTCCAGGAATTCATGAAATTCGAGGATTTCATGGAACTTTAGGAATACACGGAATTCATACAATTCAAGGATTTCACGGAATGAAAGAAAATCTCGGAATTGGCGGATTTCCTAGAATTCAAGGAATTCATGGAATTCTAGAAATTGATGGAATTCAAGGAATTCACGGAATCCCAGGAATTCGAGGATTTCGTGGGATTCAAGGAATACACGGAATTAATAGAATTCAAAGATTTCACGGGATGAAAGGAAATCGTGGAATTGGCGGAATTCATAGAATTAAAGGAATTCATGGAATTCACGGAATTCGCGGAATTCAAAAAATTGATGAAATTCAAGGAATTCATAGAATTTACGGAATTCATGATATTCAAGAAATTCATGGAACTCCAGGAATTCACGAAATTCGAGGATTTCATGGAACTCCAGGAATACACGGAATTCATACAATTCAAGGATTTCACGGAATGAAAGAAAATCTCGGAATTGGCGGATTTCCTAGAATTCAAGGAATTCATGGAATTCTAGAAATTGATGTAATTCAAGGACTTCGAGGATTTCGTGGGATTCACAGAATTCACGGAATTAATAGAATTCAAAGATTTCACGGAATGAAAGGAAATCGCGGAATTGGCGGAATTCATAGAATTAAAGGAATTCATGGAATTCACGGAATTCATGGAATTCATGGAATTCATGGAATTCAAGAAATTGATGGAATTTACAGAATTTACGGAATTCATGAAATGCAAGAAATTCATGGAATTCCGGGAATTCACGGATTTCGAGGATTTCACGGAATTCCTAGGATTCAAGGAATTAAAGGATTTCACGGAATTCATAGAATTTAAGGATTTCACGGAATTAAAGGAAATCACGGAATTGGCGAATTGATAGAATTCAAGGAATTCATAGAATTCAAGAAATTCACGGAATTAATGGAATTCACGGTATTCATGGAATTCACGGAATTTACAGAATTCATGGAATGCAAGGACCTCATGGAATTGATGAAATTCACAGAAATTATGGAATTCATAGGATTCAAGGAATTCAAGGATTTCAAGGATTTAAGGATTCCACACTTGTAGTTATTTACTACAAGAAACTGTCCACCTAGAAACACTACCCGAATCGGGTAGTGTCACGCCTACCCTGAAAGGGAAATGGCTTAATGGTATACTACTCCTACTACGGAATTGGCGGAATTCATAGAAATCAAGGAATTCGCAGAATTAATGGAATTCACGGTATTCATGGAATTCATGGAATGCAAGGAATTCATGGAATTTATGAAATTCACGGAATTCATGGAATTCATAGAATTCAAAGATTTTACGAAATTAAAGGAAGGATTCCATGAATTCCGTGTATTCCATGATTTACGTGTATACCATTAAGCCATTTCCCTTTCAGGGTAGGCGTGACATTACCCGATTTGGGTAGTGTTTCTAGGTGGATAATTTCTTGTAGTAAATAACTACAAGTGTGGGCTCACCACACCCATAATATGCCAACAGCACGCAGTATTCTCGAATGGTCACCCATCCAAGTACTAACCGCGCCCAACGCTGCTTAACTTCAGTGATCTGACGAGAACTGGTTTTTTCAGCGTGGTATGACCGTTTAATTCCGTGAATTCCATAAATTTCTTGAATTCCATAAATTTGATGAATTTTGCGAATTCCATGAATTCCGTGAATTCCGTAACTTCCGTCAATTCCATGAATTCCGTAAATTTCGCGAATTCCTTAAATTTTCTGAATTTCGTAAATTCCATTAATTCCGTAAATTCCTTGTGCACAATTTTCGACTTATAAACGCTACAATACATGTATTGGAATGCTCGATGGTGACTTCACGATTTTACAGCACTTACAATACATGTATTGCAATTTCGTCATTCCAATACCGTGTTTGCAATTTTACCTTGCGTTTGTATTGTAGACGTGTTGGAGAATTCCAAACATTTTTAACATTGTAGAGATGGTCTTATCGCAATCTTCTTGCGTTCGAGTTTAAAATTTTTATTTCATTTCAAATATTAAAAATATTTCAAGCAGAATTTATGATAAGAATGAAATAATTTATGAATGTTTTATTCTCTCAATTCGTCACTTTTACTAATTTATTACTGGAAAGCTTATAATTTCTTAGGGCAAGTATATGAATTTACTTAGAGCTGTTTATAATGATTAAGAAAAGTTTACAGAATTGGAGAATGCGACAAATAGAAAATATTTTTAACAGAACGCAATTGTGTAAAATTTCAGTTTTATTGAAAGCATGAGCCAACATTGCGAAACTTGTAATTAGTCTACGGCACCTTGAACAACATGACATATACATCAGTCATTGCTTCAAAGTGGAAAAATAAGAATAATTTACAAACTATATTTATTTAGCCTTGTGTTACTTATCTCAATGATAATGCCTCCTAAAGGCCATGAAAGTCTATAAAGCGAAAAAAGAAACCTGACACACATTGAGCCATTTATTCACGTTCAATATTTTATATCGAAAATAGTCGACATGTATGGGTCACTAATTGATTAGTACTGAAATCACTGAAGAATAAGTCAATATTTCTGTTCTCAATTGTTGTCTTCTCCAAGGAAAAATGATGATCATGAGTCTACTATCTACCTGTTTAGGTTTTCTTGATTTTACAAGTAAGTGTAAAGTCATAGAATAATAATTTTAAAAAAATATATTAAATGTGTCTTGGTGACTCAGGTGGTTAGGGCCTATTCATTAATAGTTGAATAGTTACATATCATTATAAAAACTAAAACACGTTGTTACACAAACATTCCCGTGTTTAACAAACGCGAATCAAAACAACACCGGCGCGCGCTAAATCAGTTTACTAAATAGACCATTTTACCTAAGTATCGGAAGTTTATTTGCGCATGTGCGGCTGCCATATGCATCTCGCGTAGTATGAAAGTTGCGCTCATATTTTGTAAAAATGTATACAATGGTACCTTTTGTCAGAGTGAAATTAAATTAAGATGATGTTCCGGGTGCCAAATTGGGTAAGTGTGAAAGAATAGTGGTATAAAGCTGAACTTGTAAACAGGTTTGTAGTAGGTTAAGTTTCTCATATCATTAAATTTTTATTATATTATTGAAGAAAATGAAATGAAAAGAAAATGGTAAAAACATTCTCGTTGCGTGATAGGCGCGTGGCGCTTCGCGCTCATTTTCATACACTTAATGCGTGCACTTCAACTGAATTGTTTCAAAAATCATAAATAGTGTAGCTTGAATCGAAAACTGTGATTCTGGTCATAAATTAAAACTGAAATTCTTTTGAAATTTGTTTTTAAAGACGGTTCTCAAAAAACGCGGCTTTGACGATGACATTCTTACTGCGACACTAGCGCACCGCTCTTGATACTCAGGTTATAAAAAGAGAGACAGTAAACCATAGGCTTTGATTCCATTCGGTTGAAGTACGATTCTAAGTCAACTCTACACAAATTTGCAGTCAGTTTGAAGAAAAAAATATTAAAAATCATTCCACTGTGTTTCAAAAATATCCCAATATAAATATACTTGATTATTAATTATCTAGAACATTTGAAATTTGCGTTCATTAAAAAATGACATTAAAATAACTTGTGAATTTTGCTGAACAAATAATTGCACAATTTTGAAAATGACTTAATTTGTACATTCTCATCATAATGAGGAGGTATTATTTTAATGTGAAAACTGACTGTCGCGGATTTCTTTAAATCTCCACGTTTCGAGACCCCCTGAATCCGAAAAAGGTCGTTTTCGTCCTTATACCGGATACCTTTTGAAAAAATAATCAGATCTGGTTGCAATTCGGCACACAGTTTTAGGGACCAAAGAGAAAAGTCGGGTTCGTTAACGAGCTATTTTAGATGAAAATTCAATAGGTTAGAGCATTTTCACCATGTTTGAAACCATTTCTTTAAGATTCAAAAATTCTGTGTACGGCTGTTTATGTTACTCGGGAAATCTAATAATTTATCCTCATTACTTTTTTCGATGAAAGAAAAATGATCAGAGTTATAGCATTTTCAAAATCAAAAAAAAAAGCAAAAGAAAATGAACATTTTAAGTCAAACAACGCACGGTATGAGAAAAAATTCGACAGAAGAAAAACGTTGCTTCTTGAAAGCCCGACAAGAATATCATAACTTTTTGAATTTTTCCGAAGAATCGAAAATGCAAATTTTGATCGCACAAAAAATAATGAAAAATAAAAAATTCCATTTTGTGGTCAAACTATGCAAGATACGAAAAAAGATGATTCTACAAAAATTTGTGCACCCAAAAAAGGTCTAAAAATTTGTTGATAATCACATTTTGATAGGGCGCCTAGTTTTTGTTTTATTCGTAAAAAACAACATTAAAAATAAATAAAAAAATTTAATTTTTGGACAAACGACACAAGCTACGAAGAAACAACTCAACAAAAGTTATAGATTGGCAAAAATGCAGCAAGTTAAATATTTGTCAAGTCACGTTTGTGGCAAGTCACATTTGTGGCAAGTTACATGAGCGGTGAGCCACATTATCGGCAAGTCATAGCGCGGCATCTCTGATTCAAAAAAATATGAGGTTTAGAAAAAATGGGCGAACTTGCAGCAAGTCACATTCACGGCGAGTCATATTGCAACAAGTCACATTGCGGCATCTCTCATTCGAAAAAAGTACGTAGTCCACAAAAAAAGTAGCAAAAAGTAGAAGGGTCACTTGAATTATTTCTGTGACCGATCACAGCCATGTCTTTTCACCCCCTCCACCCAGGGACGTTGAGAAGGGGTAGGACGGCGAAGTACATTAATTTTCTGAGTAATCATTGGGGTGTCTTCCCGCAGTTTTTACAACTTCTTGAAGAGTTTATATTTTCGTAAATGAAAGTTTCCGCAATGTGACTTTCCCTAAATGTGATTCGCCGCAATGTGACTTGATGGGGTGTGATTGCATTTGCCTTCACCTCATCTAACACGTCATCAACCGACTATCTTATGCACGTCCATCCCAAATAGCTATTCTTTTGGTTTGAAAAAGGTCTTCTATCTTCAAAATTTTTAAAACCATTAGAATTAGGCACAATAAAAAATAAATGACCTCAACAAGAATGATTGTTCTTACTAGATCCCAAGCCAGGATGATTGGATTCAAGTACTCACCTGAAACAAAAACCAAATTTATGATTAGTTTCATTATGGAATATTATTTGGCAAGTTTTTATTGATAAAATACTCGTAAATTCATGCAGTTTTTAAATAGCAAAATATCTGATAATTTGATCTCGGTTGTTTTCAACATGCTTGTATTTACAATTGTATGGCACTCGCTTGATGAACACTTTGATATCTGAGTATGATTAATTGGCAAATATATTTGCTTCCTCGTATCGATAGTACACTGAAAACAGGATTTAAGAACGGTTTTGGACATGGCTTGCAGTGGACTCGATCATAAATCCAGGAAATCCAAACATAAAACTTCAGGGCCGTGTGAACCATTTTAGATGAATTTGAACAACCTGATGCAACCTGACGCAACTAGCGCGCTGAAAAAAGAGTGTAAACTCATCCAAATTTGTCATTAATAAGTTTTTGATAGGACGCGTCGTTTTTGTTTCAATCGTAAAAAAAATCAAAATAAAAAATTAAATAACACAATCTACGAAAAAAAAATTAATAGACAAAAGTTGTTCATCCAAAAAGGATCTACACCATTGCTATGAATCATTTTTAGATGGGACCAGTAGACTTTATTGTACTCGTAAATAGTAAGATTAAAAGTAAAAAAATTAAATTTTTCGAAAAACGACACAAGAGACGAAAAAAGTAGAAGGACAAAAGTTGTTCAACCGAAAAATATCTACAAATTTGTTATAAAAATATATTGAAATTTAAAAAAATGAACTTTCTGGAAAAAGGACACAAGCTAAACTAACATTTTATGCAGCAAAATTTTTCGCCTAAATTGTATCTACAAATTTGCTCAGAAACACCTTACGCTCGGATGCGTATTTTTAGTTGAAATCCTAAAAAATATCATTGAAAATTAACAAATTAAGTTTATGGAAAAACGACAGAAGTTGCAATAAAATGTGTACATATTTTGCAATATCTGAATAAGCAGTACCAGACCGTGGTAAAAAAATAAATATAATATACATCACAATCACCAAATTCCAGTTGTCAATGCTTTGATTATCGAGCGCGAAGCGCGAAAACCATCAGTGCGCGCCTCCTAGGGCGAGCGTCTGTCGGATATTAAGCTTCGCGCTGTGGTTACCACGAAATTAAATTAGTAGCAATAATTTAATTTTAGCTTTTCTCTTAAGGCTACAATTTTTGTTTTCTTCTAGGAAAGATAATTCAAAATAAAATATAGAAAACAAATAAAAAGGTAGAAAGTCATTGGTCCACTTTGTATGTGCTAAACTGAATAAAATTAATTGCTTGCTTTCTTGTAGAAACGCGATAATGCTGCCGTATCATAGACTTAAATTGAGTTTTATGCTCTGGATGCAAATCTGTCTGGATCTGAGTAAGATCAAGATTGATCAGGTAGATTATTATGCCTTTTATCGGCATAGATATAACGCAGTAGATAATTATAGTTCACCACCTGTTCATGTTTCCAAGGAATACCCAAGACTATTGGGTTCTTCATTTCCTCACTAGCCAGGAATGTCTATATCATTGGATGACCTACGATGGTAAACTCGAGGTCAACTTCGCCAATAACTTTCACAATTTGAGACAGATAACGGGAGCATATGAAGTTATCTGATGCTACAGTATCGTAAAGATCCTGGATTTAATTTCCAGCAAACTGGAGTCGCACCAGAACTCCCTGTCCTTAATACTATAGGGAGGTAAGAAAGCGCTTCGTGACGCCTGGGTTATCTGAGCTTTACAAAAAATTCTCTAAAGCGGCTGAAATCGCACTCGAGAACTCAGTAAGTATTCCACCATCGAGTAGCCTCTCGTTCAAGGGCCTGTCCTGCGATTCGTTAAAAAACGCCAAAGGGACCGTTTGTAGCGACGAAGTAAGCATGAAGTTCATCTAGGAATCGTTTTAGATCTTAAGAATCAGTTCTGTGGCATTCCGGTAAAACTGAACCGGTCATTAGAGGCATAGCTTGAAGCAAGGTCAATGAATTGGGCCAGCGGTTGGTTGGTAATGGTTGATTACCGTTTGAAAGGTTCTTCACGGGCTGCACAGGGTTCTGTTTACCTTGATTGATCTGCAGAGCACTTTTCTGGTTTCCATTTTGATACTGAGTAGGATAAGGATTACCTGGGATTCCTTCGGTTGAACTATGTTCTCCACCTAAGGATGGAAATGCTCCATTTAGCTGAACCTTATTGATTCCAGGTTGGTCTGGTCCACTGACGAACGGTTGTGCGAGGTCCTAATTATTTTTAGCACTATTTGTATTTTCTGGCTTAAGATCAGGCTCTTTAATCATCCCAGTTATGGGCTGGATAAATCTGCGCGAGTAATAAAGGACACATCATCCATCTCGAGATCTGCCGATCAGCCTCTCATTACAAACTCGATCCTCGTGTGAGAATTCGATCTCCTTGGATATTAGGTGGCGGATTTCTTTCTACCAAGATTTTGAAGGTGGATCTTCTCCTGGTAGGTGATGTATTAGGCGCCATCAGCTGTATCCTCCCACCCCCGGAAGTGGACGTTGATTCGTTGGGAATTCCTCTTTCGTCAGATGACCTTGAATTCATTAGCGTGGGAGTGACTATATTGGGTTTCTAATGGAAAAGTGCAACTGCCGATTTTTAGGGAGTCCTGAAAATGAAAATTGATTTGTTTGATAAGAACTAAATGACTGAACATCGCTAATCCCTACGAAACACTTTTCAAGCAGGGTTATCAAGAAATTATATGCTTTTGTAGCCAGACTTAGGTTTGGAATTCGCCAGAAATTGCCAACTTGAAAAGTACCTCTGGTATTCACTCACCGTAAAAACTGTGAGGAAATTTTGGTTGCAAATAATAGAGTTTTGCAGTCATTTATGGAAATTTAAAAAAATTAATTTTGGGTAATTTATTTTAAGTTACCATATTTACCTGTAAAATTACCATATATAACCGAAAATTTTCATAAATTTCCGGGAATTTATCGAAATTAAAAAAAAAATTAATTTTGGGTAATTTATCGTAAGTTACCATATTTACCTGTAAAATTACGACAAATGACCGAACATTTTCATAAGTTTCCGAAAATTTATGGAAATTTTTTAAAATGAATTTTTGAATATTTATGGTAAGTTACCATATTTATCGGTGAAATTACCATAAATGACCCAAAATTTTGATAAATTTCCGGAAATTTATGGAAATTTTTAAAAATTAATTTTAGGTAATTTATTTTAAGTTACCATATTTATCTGTAAAATTACCATAAATGACTAAAAAAATTCAAAAGTTTCCGGGAATTCATGGAAATTTCTAAAAATGAATTTTGGGTAATTTATAGTAAGTTACCATATTTACCTGTGAAATTACCACAAATGACTGGAAATTTTCATAAAAATTTCCGTAAATTTATAGAAATTTTTATAAATGAATTGTGGGTTATTTATGGTAAGTTACCATATTTATCGGTGAAATTACCATAAATGACCGAAAATTTTCATAAATTTCCGCAAATTAATGGACAATTTTAAAGTGAATTTTATAAGTTAACACAAATTTCATGCTTTTTTATTCAAAATCTAAGCCCCTCTTCTCCCCCTAGGTGCATAATATACTATTCTTCTCATTCAGTGATTCTCAAAACATGGAGATTTGATGAAAACTGGCGATTTCAAATTTTACATGTGACTCGCCAAAACCTTCTCATTAGGATAAGAATGTACGAATTGAATAAAAATCACTGATATGGGGACCACGACTTTGCCGTATACTCGAACGACAGATTCAAAAAGAAATAATTGTTGACTTCGCCCTATTTTCGGATAATAAAAATGACATTTTGCTAATAACTTCTTTCCAAAAATTGCCAAATGACTTCTATTGTCACAGATTACAAACTATTACGTGAATTTGACTTAAATCCAGCACACGGACTCGAACAGGCACGAAAACGTCAGAAAAATTGTTAACCAACTCCTAGCATTAAGATTCACAAAATTATACTCTAAAACTCTAGAAGTTGTCAAACGCATTGTTTCATTCTTTAGGAAAAATTTCGGACAAACATGATTGTTTTACGTGTAATATACGTATAATTCTGCAAAATCCCCTTGCTTATATATATATATATTTGTATGTATGAACAGATGCTTCATTTTTCAGTGTGTACAACGAGGGGACCCCCAATTCAACCAACGGCGCCTGCACGAATTCAACGAGCCATACCTCATAGATTTCCTAAAAATACCTTCGTTTTTATACAAAACACAGATGGCGATGTTTTCGCTGCACATCTGACAGATAGATGTGACCGCATAATTCCTCCCTGGGTTCGGATTCCAAGTTACAGAGCGCATGGTACAGAAAATGTTTTTGTAGAAATGCCTAATGGCGATGATTTATTGGCAGATACGAGAGTAAACGACCTCGGCCTTGCTATTGATATTAATCATGGAGTGCCTTTGGATCCTCGCTGTTTTATATTATATCGCAAGACCTTAGTTTTAATCACTTCTCTCGTACCATACGAGAGATACGAAGAAGAAAGGCCTAGAGTCCCGCGCATTATTGTACGAATGCCAAAAACACTTGATCTTTATACAGGAGAGTTCCAGCGTTTATACACTCAACCTCCTGAATGGCTTAAAGTTTAGTAGAAAATTTGGATATTAAGAACTAGATACCAAAAACTTGGATTTTCTTCTTCAAACTATAATAAAAGGCAATATCCATTTTGTTTGTCACTGTAAGTCTACTAGCACATCCTCATATCTGGTTATAGAAAAATCTAAATATGGATATTATGTAACATTCTTGAATAAAGACCTACTTGACTGAAAAAAATTGTCACCTAATTTCATTTCAATTGATTTGAGACCACTATGTTATACGCCTATTGTGCATCTTGAAAGGTAAGAGTTAGATAGCCCTTTACCGAATGGTGCCAGCTGCTGACATATTATTAGTTCTAAACAACGCAATAATAACAGAATAATAGTTCCACAAAAGGTCACTGAATAACGCACAATGTATTCTCGAGTCGTACAGATGGCCCTAAAGTTTCATTAAATGCTGATTTCGAATTAAACATCATACTCGAAGTCTCTTCTTAAAAAACTGCACATACTTTTTACCGCACAGTATTACACCAAGAGGAAATGGCAACATACCAGCAGCTAATTCTGCACAAAGACGAATTCTTTCTCCTGAAAAATCAGTGCATTACGAAATTTTTCATCAATTTTTTGTAACCAATCAGCAATTTTTCCCAGAAAACACATGTTCCCATGAAAAAGCTAGGAGCAACATATTGGTGTTGGATTCTCTTTGAGAAACGAAATCAGTTTGTTGAAGAATGGTAACATTATGCATTATTTACAAAAATTGTGTGAAAAAGGCTGAAACTTAATTCTTTCGCAGATACTACAATGTGCGAATCTATGTGACTGCCCACATGTAATAGTTTTTATTTTTGTGTCAATGTCACTACATGGAGCAAAAAATTAAAGATGTTCATTCCAATTTTTAGTACTTTTTTCTCACGCAATAATAATAATTATCATACATATATAAGTAAATATATATTTTAAAATATTATCAATGATAAACTTTGCAGACTGGTAATTAAAAGTTTGAAAAAAATAAGGGCATTAATACTATATCATCAAGGGATTAGAGGCGGACATTGACTGCTTTTAGCAAACAAAAATAAAATTTCTGAAATAGAAACCAGGCTATACTAAAGCAATTCCATGTCAAATCATCTGCAAAATTTCAGACATTGTAAGTAATTTTTAAGTAAATTCTAGTTTTAATTGTCTTGGGTGCTAAAAGAAAAACCCTGAAATTATATTTGAAAAATTCAAGAAACTTAGGAGATATTCAAAATTGAACATTTTTATCCTTTCTTTTTAACTTTTATAACTTTCGTGACTTGTATGCTATTTAAGTGTATTTCTTTAATTTTATAGATAGTTTGCAATGTCCTCTATAAGCCCTGTAAATATAAAAATTGGATCTTTCTTAATTTTCGATAAATTATTAAGAACGTACGCCGTGGCATGATGTGCCCAGCGCCCGGGAGTTCGAACTCTGAAGTTCGTGCATACGAGTTTAATATTCGTCTATTGTTCGCATATTGTTTACATGGTTTTTCACATCGTGCGCATCGTTTCAGAGTACGTTTTTAATTATTTCTTGAAAACTAAAGGACATCCCTTTTTGATATTTACAGGGCTTGTAGAGGACATCGATAGCTATCTACGAGGGGTTGATAACTCGAACGATTAGGTGTACACCTACTTCTGACTTCAAGATTCTTCAGGATGTTTCAATGACTTCAGAATATTTCACTAGCTTCAGAAGATTTCAAGTGACTTTAGGAGAATTCAAGTGACTTCAAGTGACTTCACGTGAATTCACGAGACTTCAGGTGAATTAGCGTCACTTCATGTGAATTCAAATGACTTCAGATATTTCAGGAGATTTCAAGTGACGTCAAATGAATTTAGGTGATTCCAAGTAACTTCACGTGAATTCGCGTGACTTCATGTGATTTAAAATCACTGCCCACGTGGACTTATTCCACATTTCATGAAAATATAGATATTCTTAATATTCAAGAACTACGAAGCTTAAGGAGCTGTGAATTGGGTGAAAATTCGGTTTTTCTTAAAAACACGAGCTTCGTGATACAAAAAATCTGCCCGCTTCGCGGGCACATTCTCATCGCGCGCTTCGCTCGCACGTTTGAGCGCGCCTAGGGCGCGCAACTGTTGGATCTCGCGCTTCGCGCT
>CAKNYM010051366.1:0-13312 GCA_932195095.1 Andricus curvator | reverse complement strand
ATCTCATGTCTTTTCGCATGTCCGGGTGGTGCTGCCCCTAGTGGACAATACGGGCATTAATGAACAATCACAGATTGTTACACTTCCCCCCTTAAGAAAAAGGCGCGCCATAGCGCGGCTTTTACTGAATTATCTTTATAATTGCGTAAAATATTTCTTGTGTTCAAAGTAACAAAAATTTGTATTACGATTGCTACAACGAACCTAAGTTATGTTTGAAATTCGCGGGATCTGTCCACGCATTGGACAATTACGTATGTGAACTTTCCGCCCAGCCAATGAACGATGAGTGCTCTGGCACGTGATTTGTGAATTTTATAAGTGAAAAGGTGGACGCCAATTCTATACAGGTGGGGAATTTTTAAGTTCCTTTTTAATCAAGACCAATATATATATTTGTTAAGTTCTAAAAGGACTCTTGAGACAGGTCAAGTCACCTGAGTCCTTAACTTCATATCTATCAAAAATTTTCCTCCTTCAACCTCCCTCCAAAATACCGAGGCATTAAAGCAACAGGCTAAGTAATCAAGAAAAATCTAGCTTTTATTATTTTTACTTAAATACTTTCTATTGTAATTAAAAGATTTAAAATAATTAATTTAATTTGTCCTGGTATTTTGAAAATATAGTTTTTCAAAAATAATTTATTTGTTTTTGTTAATCATTAATTAGGCATATATTGAATTTAATAAAAGATAATTCTATTCAAACAAAGAACTTCCATAGATCTTTTCAAAACTCATTTCCTCGCTTTGTTTTCTTATTATTACAAAAAACTATGCAAAACTTCAATGCCAACATACCTGGTGCATGAAATCCAAAAATTCCGTTTTTTTTTTTATACCACCCATTGGTTGTATGTGTATTTATTTTTCTTTCCGAATTCAGTTATTTTGAATATAACAGCCATTTTTATTAGACACTTTTTTTCAAATTGGATAAAATTAATTTTTGATAGCCACGAGGCTCACTTTATCGATTTGATTTGAAATACTGCGTGTTTAAAATATAGACCGTCTAACACTGGTTAATGTGTGAGCGGGCCCGAACATCTTCGCAAAATTTCGTACCCATAAAGTTCTGCCCCTTTAAATTGATCTTGTAATTAAAATAAGAAATTAATTATTAGAATCGAGATTAATATCTCATTATTATCCTTTCTAATTATAATGTCAAAATTTGCTTCTTTTATTTATTATTAACCAGCTGTTCTGTTTGAATCTTGAATCCTTATCAAATAGGAGTCAAATCAAAGAGCACGTGGTACCCGAGAGAATTTGCCTCGCCGCTACTCGCTCTCCCTTTCCTTCTCTTTAATAGTCTAATACTCTATCTGCATTCTATGCACTTGACTTTGAAGGGTCTACTTTCCCATTTTAAATGACCTACTCAATTTCTTTAAATTTGAAAGTCGTAAAATCTATTTTTTCTTAACAAATTTATGCACCCTCTCTTGTATGATTTCCTATTTTCTAAGTCTTATTTTAACTTAAAAGTTTTCTTTCTCTAATGTAAAATATAAAAATTTTTTAATTATTCCTACAAAACAAAAATTTTAATACATTTCTTGTCAAATCATTTTATAATTGGATATAGATGATTAAATTTAAGATTTATATTTTATCTTTCAGCTTATAAGTTTTTCAAGCACCAAAATGCATATTTAAAAATCACTTTTAAAGCTAAAATAATTATAATTATAATAATAGTAATACAAAACGATAAAAATAGTTTTATTTTTTTTTTCTTGAACTTTACAAGATTTTCTTATTAAATTTTATAAATAAAATCTTTACCGTAATTGCATATTCTTACCTTAGGAACTTCAAAAATTAAAACTTCCTCAACAAATTTTTTGTTTTCATTATTGTATAACCCCTTCTTTTTCTTAAAGTAATAGCGTTACTTATTCATTCATAATTAATTAATTTTTTTTTGTTGATTGCTTTATTTCAAGCAAATTTTCTAATCCTTTTCACATCCTATCGTGGACTTGCATGTTGGTGGCGGAAGTGAGAACGTGTTTAGTGACAGGTGGAGAGAGAATTTTACGGAATTTGTGTGGAAGGTGTGAGTGGAGTGTGAGGGTGGAAGCCGAGGAGGTGAGTAGGGTTGTGTGGGGTGAATTGGGGAGATAAAAAGTAAGATTCAGCGTGGGTGGGAGGTGGTATCTAGCTGGATAGGGAAAGTGAGGTTAGGTTGGCAAGTAATCGGGGGAGTTCGTGGTCAGGAGTCCTGGGCTTTCGAGGGTTCAAGGGTGGTTCTCGAAAAGTTAGGGGATGTTAAGGGAGAGAAAGGGGTGTCTGCAGGGACTGAGGAATTGAAAAAAAGGGGAAAAAAAAGGAAAATTTGGCGGCGAAAGGCGCCAACATTTTGCAGAGACATCTGTCGGTTGCGGCAGGTACTGCATGGATAGATCCCATTTACCGGCGGTAGAGCGGGAGGTGGGCAGCGAGAGTACTGGCAGTGCTGGTAGTGAAACCGACGGGGAGGGAATTTTCCACAAGCCACGACGGCCAACAACGCGTCGCCCGGTGTCGAGCGGTGCGTCGGGGAGAGGGAGAAATCGGGACGGTGGCAGCGAAGGAAGCGAGAAGGTAAGGGAGAGAGCGTCAAGCGCAAGTGACGGGGAGGATCTCTTGAAAAGGAAGAGAGACAGCCAAGAGAGTCCGGAGAAAAGCGAGGTCGAGAGCCCGTTTAAAAAAGCGGGATAACACCGAGGGCACCCCCCAAAAAAAATGGAGGGGATGTTGGAAAAGGAGGCTCTCGGGATGTTGTTAGGCGAGATCAGGGGGCTGAGGGAGGACGTAAGGGGGACCAAGGAGCAGATGGAAGGTATGAGGGAAGACCTGCGAATCAGAGATGAGAAATGGGAAAAGGAGGTGAAAGAGCTGAGAGAGAGAGTAGATGGGTTAGAGAGGGAAAGAAAAGAAAAAGAAGTTAAAATAAAACAGATGGAAGAGGAGATTAGGGCGTGGAAAGAAAGGACGGAAAAAAGGCTTGAGAAGGTGGAGGGCAGGACGGAAATGGAAATAGGAGTCGGGGGTAGCGGGGGCGAGATTAAAGGTATTTGGGAGAGGGTAGGGAATATGATAGAAGAGAAAGTGGGAGAGCGTAGGAATGAAAAGGAGGAGAGGGCGGATAGGGAAAGGATAAGGGCAATGGAGTTGAGAATGGAGAGAAAGGAGAAGGCAGACAGGCGAAATAATATTGTGGTAAGAGGGTTGAAGATGAAGAGCGGGGAAGAAAGGGAGGGCGTGGAAGCGCTGCTACAGAGCATAGGGTGGAATAAAGGCAGGGTAGGGAAAGTTAAGTTGGAGGGGAGAAAGGAGAAAGAAGTGGCGGTTGTGGAGTTGGAGAGCTGGGAAGAAAAATTGGGGGTAATGAGAAATAAAAATAGGATAAAGGATAAGGAAGTTTTCATCGATCACGATTTGACGAGAAAGGAAAGGGATGTACAGAGAATGCTGTACGACAGGGCTAGGAGGGAGAGGAGTGAAGGGAGATCGGCGAAGGTAGGATATCGGAAAATAAAAATAGACGAGAAAATGTGGGTGTGGGACGAGGAGAAAGAGGTGTTGAAGGAATTGCAGGGGAATTTGTTTCGTAGGAAGTAGGGGGGCGGGGGTAATGCAGGGTAGAGGAGTTTTGAAGGTGCTTTACTGGAACGTAGCAGGGGTAAAGAAGAAGGATGAGGAGTTCTGGAGGTATATCCAGGAATTTGATGTGGTAGGACTGGTAGAGACGTGGGTGGAAAGAAAGGAATGGGATAGAATAGAGCCAAAGCTGCCAAGGGGGTATAGGTGGAGACTCCAGGAGGCGGTCAGAGTGAAGAAGAAAGGAAGGGCTAGTGGGGGAATTATAACGGGGATTAGAGATGTATTAGAGGAAGAAGCTCACGGAGAGGTAGAGGGGGAGGGAGTGCAAATGAGGAAAGTAAAGATAGGAGGGGTAATGTGTAAGTTTGTGACAGTGTACAATAAGGATGGGATGGAAAGAATTAAAGAAAGGGTGGAAGACCTGTTAGGTGAAAGAGAAGAGGGTATGGTGGTACTGGGTGGGGACTTTAACGCGAGGATGGGGAGGGAAGGGGGCCTTTACAGGGAAGGGGAGAGCTTCGAAAGGAACTCAAAGGATAGGTTAATAAATAAGGAGGGGGAGATTCTAAGGGACTGGATGGAGGATAGAGGCTGGGCGGTGGCAAATGGTATGGCAACTGGGGACGAAGAGGGAGAATACACATACGTAGGTAAGGTGGGGGTATCGGTAATAGATTATGTAGTTATGAATATGCAAGGGTGGGAGGAGATGGAGAGATTCGCAGTAGAAGGGAGGGTAGAATCAGACCATCAGCCATTAGGGTTGTGGATAAGGGGTGAGAACGGCGGAAGGCAAGGTGAGGAAGAAGTGTCGACGGGGGAGAGGGTTAGCTGGACGAGGGAGGCGATAGAGAAATATAAGGAACAGTTAGGGAAGGTACGCTTCGAAGGGGAGACGGTGGAAGAGATATGGGAGGATTTAAAAGAGAAAAATAAAGGGTGCGTGCAAAAGAAGGTATTCAAAAAGAAGAAGAAAGGAATGGTGAAGCCGTGGTGGGATAGGGAATGTAAAAAGATGAAAAGAAAGGTGAAGAGGAAGTATAAGAAGTGGAAAGAGGGTACTGCGAAAAGGGAGGTGTACGTAGAAATGAGGAAGGGGTTTAGATTGATGTGTAAGAAGAAGGAACAGGAAAAGGAGAAAGAGCTGGAGGAGGAGTTAGGAAATGTTAAGATAGAGGGGGACGTCTGGAAGATAATAAATAGGTTTAGGAAGCGGAGAGTAGGGATAAGCGACAAGATAGGGAGTGAGGAGTGGAGGGAGTTTTTTAAAGAATCATTTCAGGGCTCAGATTCAAGGAAAAGAGATGATGGGAGTAGAAGAACGGGGGAGGCAGAGATGGAGGAGTTGAATGACGAGGAGATAGAGAAACAGATAAGGAAGTTAAAAAGGTCAAAATCAGCAGGGCTGGATGGGCTAGAGAACGAAGCATGGCTGTTTAGTACACAGGAGGTTAGGGAGAGGCTGAAGGAGGTAGTGAAGAAAGTATGGAGGGGGGAGGGATTCCCACGAGGGTGGAGAGAAGGATTAATAGTGCCTCTGTATAAGAAAGGAGATAGGGATAGGCAGGAAAATTATAGGGGGATTACGCTAATGAATACGGCGTATAAAGTATACGCGATGGTAGTAGCGGAGAGGCTGCGGAAGGATTTCGAGGGGAAAGGAATATTGCCAGAGATGCAGGCGGGCTTTAGGGCAGGTAGGAGTACTATCGACAATATCTACGTTCTGCAGCACGTGGTGGATAGAGAATTAGCGAAGAAGGGGTCGAGAGTGTACGCGTTTTTTGTGGATTTAAAAGGCGCGTTTCCGTCGGTGGATAGGGGGAGGTTGTGGGAGGCGATGGAGGAGAGGGGAGTGGAGAGAGGCCTGATCGAGAGGGTAAGGGAGATATATGAAGAAACCAAAGATAAGGTAAGAGGGGGACAGGGGATTTCAGGGATTCTGGATGAATAGGGGGGTAAGACAAGGGTGTCCGCTTAGCCCGACGCTTTTTGCGATTTTGATTGCGGATATGGAAAGTAAGCTAGAGGCCGGAGTGGTAGGAGGAGTCAGGATAGGAGGGGTTAGAATTTGTTCGCTAGCGTATGCAGATGACATAGTGTTGTTGGCAAAAAGCGAGGAGGCCTTAAAGGAAATGATGAAGAGGTTGAGAAGATACCTGGATAAGAACAGGTTAGAACTGAATGCGGAAAAGTCCAAGGTTATGGTTTTCAGAAAAGGAGGTGGAAGGGATAAGGAAGGGGAGTGGAAGTGGAAGGGAAAGGCGGTGCAGGCGGTGAAAGAGTTTGTGTACCTGGGCTTCTTGTTTCGGAGGAATGGCGGAGTGGATGGTCACATAAAAGAGAGAGTGAGGAGGGCAAATGTGGTGATGAGGCAGGTGTGGGGGTTGGGAAAGAAGTTATTCGCAGATCATTTTGGAAGGAGAATGAAATTGTTTGACTCACTAGTGATGAGTGTGCTATTGTATGGAGTAGAGGTGTGGGGGTGGAAGGAAAGCGAAGAGGTAAATAGGATACAGGAGAGATATGTAAAGTGGACACTGGGGTTGGCAAGGAACACGCCTAATTATATTGTCAGGAGGGAGACGGGGAGAACGAGTGTAGGGATTCTAGCGGGGAGTCGAGCGTGTAAATATGAGGAGAAATTTTTGGAAGAGGGGATAAGTAAGCTGGTTAGGGAGTGTTGGTGGGAGAAGGAGAACAGGAGATGGGTGGGAAGATGGAGGTTGAAAGAGAAAGGTATTTTAGAACGAATGGACTGCATATGGATGAATTGAGAAGGATGCATGAGGAAGGAAGGTATATGAGTTGGTTAAGAAAAACAGCATGGAGAGAGAGAAGACAGCAGGGGAAGAGAGAATAAGAGAGACAAGGTTTAATGGGAACTATGTGTGGATTATGCCAAGGGCGAGAGCGCAATATTTGTGTGAGAAAGGAGAGAAAGGAAGTCAGGAGCTTATAGCGAGGATGAAATGTGGGTGCATGGAGGGTTTCAATAGGTTCTGGCTCGCTAGGGAAAAGAGGATGTGTGAACTATGTGGGAAGGGGGAGGCAAGAGTGGAGCACTGGTTGGAGGAGTGCGTGGAGGTGGAAAGGAGTGGGATAAGCATGGAGGTATTGATGCATGAAAGGGGGGACAAAAGGGCAGTAGCATGGGTGAAGGGAGTATTGGGTAAGATGGAGAAGAAGAGAAGGAAGGAGGAAGAGGAATGGAGAAGGAAAGATTGTAAATAGAGGAGGAAGTAAATATAAGTAATTGTAAATATTGTAAATAGTAGATAAGTATTAGGTATTAGTCGCGGAGGCAGAGTTTGGTAATGCGAGGCAAGCAAGAAAGTAGGGACATGCGAGCGAGGCGAGGCGAAGCGAGGAAGGCAATGCGATAAGAGCGAGCGGCGTTAGATATAAGGTGTGGAAGGATGTTAGTTTTAAGGGTTAGTTGTAAGAAAATTCTGTAAAAAATGGAAGTGTAAGCAAGTCAATTTTTTAAGGCCAGCAGGCTAAAAAAATAAACGTTTATCTCACATCCTATCGTAACTTAAATAGAATAAATTAATATTATAGTTGATATTTCCCAAATTTTCTATTTTAAATTGAATATACCATCGTTTCCTCTTTTTTTTTTATTTTTCCAAAATTTTCTTCTTGTAAATCAGTAGATTCCAAATTCCCTTAATTATGACCATTTATTTTAATTTTGGTCAAATGCATTTGTATGCTATTTCAATTTTAGGCTAATTTTAACATTGTCTCGATTCATTCAGGTATTTTTCAAATAATTTTGAAATTATTTTGAAGTAAGATTTTCAAAAAATGTATATATAGGCCCTTAATACTTATAGGAAAGGCTTCATTTTAATTTGTATAGGAAAGGCTTCATTCCTATATTATTATCCTTTCCCCCTTAAAATCTCTACTCCGGAGAGATAAATGATTTTCTTTACATTTTACAAACTTCCTTTTATGAGTATTTATTCACAACAATAGGGATTCTCATTTTTTCCTTTTAAGTATGTAAATTTTATATCTAAATTTCCGTTATTCAATAATTATTTATGTATATACTTAATATACTTTAACAATAATTTACTTTCTATCTTTTCATTATTATCGATAGTTTTCAGGGGTCATATCGCAAGAACGCATGTTTTATGCGATTCATATGGACTATGGATGTGGTCCCATCTCCTTTAAGGATTTCGACATTATAGTCGCTTACTAATCGGGTAATTTTGTATGGACCTTCATAATGGTCACCTAACTTATCAATTCTCTTTTCCAATATTAAATAAACATACTGTCCTTCCTTAAAATTCATCTCATTGACCTTTCTATCATAATATTTTTTACATCTTCGTTTTGCAGCTTCAAGTCGAAAATGAACCATGGATTCTGTGGTAATCAACTTATTGAGGATATTGTCTACCAGTTGGATATAGGTAATGGGAATCTGTTCATCAGCAAATTCGGAAGACAAAATTGCTTTTCGACCGAATACTACTTCATGGGGAGTTACGCCGGTGGACTCATGGACCGACGTGTTAAAGGAGAACATGGCATACGGCAACCACAAATCCCAGTCCGACTTTCCACAATAATGACGAAGGTATTCCACGAAAGTGTGGTGACTTCGTTCAAGAGCTCCTAGAGATTGTGGATGGTAAGCAGAGGATTTATATTGAGTAATTTTAAAAAGTTCCGCAAAAGCTGCCATAATTTTACTCATAAATTGTGGTCCTTGGTCCGTCTGAATTGATTCAGGGCATCCGAATCGGCATATGAAATGCTCAGCAAAAGCAACTGCAATTGTGCTAGCATCTATATTTTCCAACGGAATAGCCCCTGAATATTTTGATAAACAGTCCTGCCAAGTTAACATATATTCATTTTTTGAATCTGACTTGGGTAGTGGACCAACCAAGTCCATTTGAAGTTTTTCAAAAACTCTGGAAGGTGTATCCGTAATACACATAGGCAATTATGTTTTAACCCTAACTAACTTTTTCTTTTGGCAGGAATCGCAAGTTTTGACGTAATTTTGAACATCTTCTTTTAACCCTTTCCAATAAAACTTTTCTTTAACACACTCATAAGTTTTTAACACTCCTTTATGACCACCTGTTACAGAATCGTGACTTTCTTTAAGAATTTGAGGCCTTTGATTTACGGGTGGGATTGTAACCTCACCCGTACAGATAGTAATTTGGAAATTTCCTGTACCGAAATAAGTTTTGAAAATTAATTCTATCACTTCCCATGACACTCTATCAAAACCATTTCCTTTACGTGAAACACTGAATGAGTTTATCTTTAATTCACTTGCCGCATCTTTTAGGGTTGAAACCGCGAATTCGATATTAGTTGTATAAATTTTATCATCAAACTTATCTTTGATAAAAAGATTAAAAATTGCTTTATTTTTATGCCTTAAGGAAATTACCTGTCCGATTTCCACCTTTTCATTTTTCAAATTTTGTAATTTAATAATTGCATTATCCATCAAATCTCGACTTACAGGTGTGGTTAATATGTGATCACAAGATGTAAAATTTATTAAGTGATCTTCCCTCATCCATAATTTTTCTCTACTGATCTTAAATAAAGGGGTAAGCAAATTTCTACTACCCTGCGAGTTTTCACCTTGAATAGGTAATTCATTAACAATTTCGCTTTCATCATACTCATCCTCCTTTTCTATCACTTCGGGACTTCTAAAGATTTGATACTCGCCTCCCATAGAGTTTCTAATTTGCTCATCTAAATAATCATCTTCATTTTCATTTGAGACTACCTCTACCAATCCCTTTTTTAACCTGCGTGCGCACGCCTTATGGTCAAGCAGTCTCTCACTGCTACACAGCCTCTCACTGTTTGACGGCCTCTCACCATTTTTATGCAGTCTCTCACTGCCACACAGCATATCACTGTTTGACGGCCTCTCACCGTTTTTATGCAGTCTCTCACTGCCACACAGCCTCTCACTGTCAGACGGCCTCTCACCGTTCTCATGCTCAATGTCCACAGACAATCTCTCATTGTCTTGAACTGAGAACACAGCCGACAACCTTTTATTGTCCGCTTTATGGGATGTCACCGATAACCTCTCATCATCGTGACTTTGGTAGGCATTTTCCTCCTCATCACCCCCCTGGGCATTAGCCTGACTGACCCCCGGGGTCACAGACCGAATGACCACACCAATCTTGGTGTCAATCTCCATCCCCTCCGCACCTACTTTTGTGCGGGAACCAATCTTGGCGCATACTTCTTCCCTCTCGGAAGAACCAAAAAATAGTCTCTCTATTGGGTACTCGTGGTTCCAAATCTCTCTCTCTCTTTCTGCAGAATGAGTCACGGTGCGCTCCAGGACGTGCACTTCCCCAGCACACTGATCCTCATCCTCAGAAATTTCAGAATCTATATCCATATTAATATCTTCAACGGAATCTACTACCGGATTTCTAGATAATGCGTCTGCATTTGAATTTACTCGCTCCGGTTTGTGCTGGACTTCAAATTCATATTCCCTTAATTTGACCTTCCATCTGGCTAACCTTGACCCTAAGGTTGGATCATTCAGCTGGTGTAACCATACCAGGGGACGATGATCTGTAACTAATATAAACTTTCGACCGTAAATATAAGGACGAAATTGAGTTACGGCAAATATAACTGCTAATAGTTCCTTTTCCGTAACATTATACTTAAATTGAGCACCCTGTAACGCACGTGAAGCGTATGCTATTGGTAAATCCTTTCCAATGGGACCCTGGCTCAACACAGCTCCCAACGCATATTCTGAAGCGTCTGTAGTTACTACAAAAGGTTTAGAAAAATCCGGATATTGCAATATTAGGTCTGAGCAGAGAATATTTTTTAGTTTCTCAAAGGCTTCTTGTACATCTGATGTCCATTCAAAAGCTACTCCCTTTTTTAATAGATTATTGAGAGGCTTGGCTATAAGAGCAAATCCGGGTACAAATCGCCTATAATATCCTGCTAGTCCTAAGAATTGTTTGATATTTTTCCGACATTTTGGCTGAGGAAAGCATTTGACAGCTTCTAACTTTTTGGGTTCTGGTTTTAAACCATCCTGCGATATTATATGTCCCAAATAAACGATTTCTTTGCGAAAAAATTTACATTTTTCGGGCTGCAAAACGAGGTTTGCGGTTTTTAAACGCTCCAATAGTTTTTCTAATTTTTCGTTATGTTCTTTTAAAGATTTCGCGTATATTAGTATATCGTCCATATATACAAACAACTCAACACCTTGTAACCCTGAAAGTACCCTATCCATTAATCTTTGAAATGTCGCAGGTGCGTTTTTCATTCCAAATGGCATTCGATTAAATTCATAATGACCAAAAGGACTGGAGAAGCTCGTTTTATATCTATCCTTGGGTTCGACCTCTATCTGATGGAAGCCTTGTGCTAGGTCAAGTACCGTAAAATATTTAGCACCTCCAAGCTGATCTAAAATGTCTATAATGTTGGGAAGGGGATAGGCATCCCCTATCGTTTTTTCGTTCAGGGCTCTATAGTCTATTACCATACGCCATCTTTTATTGCCTTGAGGGTCAGGTTTTTTAGGTACAACCCATACAGGGGAATTATAAGGAGAATCTGAGGGTGAGATTGATTTATTTTTAAGCAAATCTGCGGTTTCTTTAATGATAACTTCTTTATGAATGGGCGGATGCCTGTACCCCTTTTTATAGACAGGAATTACATCGGTTACTGTAATTTTGTGTTTGATAACATTGGTGCATCCTAAATAATCCCCTTTTAAATGAAATTGCTTCGTATATTTTGATATAATGGAAACTAAGGTACCCCGTTCTTCTTTATTTAAATCGGTTAAATCTAGTGCGTCTATCAATCTGCCCAATCGATCCTCATCGTGGTTTGGAATATGTTTCATATTTTTAATAGAAGTTTCTGCCACAGTTTTTGGAAGTTCAAATTCTTCCAAAGTTACTGGAGGTAAAATGAGAAAAGTGTCCCTGGTAGTTGTATTTATACAAAATAAAGTAATTTTATCTTTTCTAACTTTAACTAAAACTTTACCCAAATATATTCCAGGTCCTAAATCTACGAGTGGCAAATATCCATCTCCTATTTCCGGGTTTGTAACTGGTAAGGTGACAATTTGTTTAGTTCTAGCGTTTATTTGCAAATGTACATTTTTGAATTCATGTGTGAATGGGAAAGTGCCTAATGGATGTGCAATTTGTTTGTCTTTCAGATGGATCGAGGATTCTTTAAGAAATGGCATTCCCACTATCCCATCGGCTGGGAGAGGTAATTCATCAGGATCCACCTGAAAGGAGCAAGGACTATTATTAATCTTTAGCAGAACCTCACCCAATGTAATTACGGACTTCCCCCCTATTCCACATAAAACGAATTTGGGTACTTGATTTATTTATTCTCTAGTATTAATTTCGGGGTTATTAAAAGTAGAGGTGGATAGTGCATTTACCCCATTTAATATTCCCTCAGCCCCGGTACCTATGATGGAGTTATTACCATCATTGCTAACCTCCACTGTTCTATCAAGGGTATTATTTTCTTCGGCTATCTTAAATAATTTTCACACTTTGTTTAAATCTAATTCTTACTCAACCACACTATGCAAATAAAATGACTTAAATGAGAGAGACTGGCAAGAGAATAATTTCAAATTTTACTTCAGCGAACTGACTCACCCTTTTGAAGTTCTAGAGGATTGGCTAGCTAAATAAAATTTATTTCAGTACTATATAATTTTGAAATTTTGTATCACTTATAAACACACATACACATTCACTAATTTTATAAATCAATTAAAATTGTTTCACAAGCTAGCCTCTTCAGTTCTCTGCTAATCCAAATATATTTTCTGGTCAATCCTTAGTCCTTCTTCTTATTCAGCCTGCGGTGATTGTGAGGTAATGTCTCGTGGTCTATGCAACCACCGTCTGCGAGTCCTTGGTAATTATTGGTACCACTAGCCTCTCGGTTTAAAAACCACGTCAAAAACCGTGGAGGAGGTACTCGCGGCTATTGCTCATCACATCTATCCTTTTATCTTCCCTCGATCCGCACCTTATAATTCTTCTTTTCGGGCTACGTCCGATTTCCACCCGAAATCCTTCGCTGATCCCTATAATCCCAATTCGTCTTCTTCTTTCGGGCTACGTCCGATTTCCACCCGAAATGCCTCGACGTCCTGAATCCCGTTATATTTCAAATATTTTAACTTAATTCCAAGGCCAAAAAAAATATATATATATATTGTATTATAAAATGTTTTTGAGCAAAAATTGTTCCTTTTATTTAAAATAATGTTTTAAACCCAAATAAAGTTCATGGTTAAAATGAAAAAAAAATTTTTAATATTTTATTTTACCATCCAATATTATAAACAATTATTTTATTTATTTTTATTCAAGCACTCGCACTTAATAGGGCCCTTGGAATTTTTCTCTCGCCTTATTATTCTCAGTCACTGTCACTCTTGCTTCGCGTTTAGTTTCTTTCACAAGTTTTTACCACTATCAACAAAAATTTTTTTTCACTTTTCACTTTAATCACTGTGTCTCCTTTTTTCAGTTATTTTAAAATTGGGATTCCACCGCGACGTATTTGTGGAATCACACTTCTGACACCAAAAAGTTTTCCTGTAACAGTTCACGATTAATTTGGCGCGAAAATTGAACTGTTTTTAA
>CAKNYM010051363.1:371788-417729 GCA_932195095.1 Andricus curvator | reverse complement strand
TATATATATATATATATATTCTACGAGATATTATTCTTCACTAGTAGTCTTGCGCGCGCCTATTAATTTTTTGTATGAAAAAGAATAAACCGAATACTTATTTTTTCTATGTTATTTATATTTAATTAATGATACAAAATATTTGTAAAAAATAATTAGAAGGCACTACAGGATGATGTACGTAACCTTCAATAAGGAGCTCCTTTTCATATTTTTTTCTCTGTTGAAGCTAAAGGAGTACTGGATTTCTCATGATTTATTTGTAGGTAAATTCTGCCATCGTTATCATCTTGAAAAAATTGTGAATATAATTATAATTCAATTTATTATAATCAGCTCTTAAATTTGTTTAACACCTAACTTATTTGGAAATTATATTGCCGTAATACGTTTTTTATTTTATAAATTAAAAGAAATGTTATTTATAAAATAAATTGTGAATTATTCGTTTTAACATGTATATGAGCGTATAAATTTCAAATTGATAAATACTTCGAATAATGCTGATTTTTATTATTATATAAGCTTTGAAAGTTGAAAAAAATGAATGTTACATAAAATAGTGGGAGCAATTACCAATCTTTCAGTTTTCAAGAAATATGATTACAAATTTTCAAATTGTCTATTTACTCGGAAATTATTGCCGTTTATACTTTATAGTAATCCATTTGCCACTAATATTTTATTATTCACTGAGAGATGTAGTGAATTTTTTTCATGAAAAATTAATTTTCTAATTTTTATCATCAATGATGCACGTTATTACGAAAAAGTAAAATGTATTTTGGTATAACTTTTTTATACATGAACATTTTTGTGTGAACATTTTCATCGTATCTCTTGTTTGCGTCAAAATGATTAAATCCTTTTATTGTAAGGAGAAAATTATCCTATCGATAGAATTTCCAGGCCTTTATAAACGTTACAGTATCTTTCTTATTAAAAGCTAAAAAACTTTTCAAAAAATATTTTTTCTTCCTTCTGCGAAAATCAGTCTATTTTTTATTTTTCAAAAAATCTATCGTGGTTGATAAATTCGTGTTTTTCATTGGAAAATAGTATCTTTATAGAATTTTTTTAAAATAGTAGCAAAACAGCGTCATGGCTTGAAAAAAGTGTGAAATAGTGTTAATAGTGTGTTTTGAGCCCGAGGCCTGAATTTGTAGTTTATTATTCTAAGGGCGGCTACAGCCTAATTTATTTAAAAATAGTGACCCTTTCAAACCGAAAAAAGCAGAGAAATTGCCCTACAAAAAACGTGGGATTGAAAATTATTAGAAAGTATTGTATTTTGAATGCAAAGTTGTCGAAAAGCAGATGTCCAGAGAATATCTCGGGAGTGCGCAGCAATAATTTTTAATTCGACGTTTTTTACAGCAAGAGTCATTTCTAATCCAAAAAGTGACTTAATCTAAATATGTGCATCAATAGTGTGACTGATGTACTTTTTTTTGGATTTGAAAGCATTCTGAAAAATTCAATCCATAAAACTTCAAACAATTAAAGTCAAAATTTAAAGCATGGAAATAAATTGGAAAAAATTTAAAACTCCAAAAAATGTAATTGATTTTAGTAAGTTCAAAATGATTTTGGAAAAATACAAGGGAATTCAAAAGAATTTGAGACATAATAAGAGAATTCTGAATGAATGAGTAAAAATTCAGGGTGAATTCAAAGTAATTGCAAAACATATTTGAAAACTCTACAAGTCTGTGAAAACCTACAAAATCCCTCACTTCTTGTGAATGAACTCATTGGAGTACATTGAAATATTATAAAATCCCGTGAAATTATATGAAATTTCATAGTATTTTCTTGAATCCTGGAAAATTTATGAAAATACCTTGAGAGCTTTGAAAATCCATTAAAATCATTGAAATCTTCGGAAATCTCATAAAATTCATTCAAATATTCTAAAATATATTGAAATCTTGCAAGTCCTATGAAATAGTTTCATATATTCCGAAGTTTTAAACAAATTCTTTAAACTCCCAGAAAAATTTGTTTATTTCTCTTAATGTAATTCAAAGCCTTTAAAATTCTTAAAAAAATTAATAATATCTTGAAAGTGCATTAAAGTCTTTGAAAATACTTTATAAGTATACCATTAAGCCATTTCCCTTTTGGGGTAGGCGTGACACTATCCGATTCGGGTAGTGTTTCTAGGTTGATAACTTGTAGTAAATAACTACAAGTGTGGGCTCACCACACCCACGATGTGCCAACAGCACTCAGTTTTCTCGAATGGACACCCATCCAAGTGCTAACCGCGCCCAACGCTGCTTAACTGCAGTGATCTGACGAGAACTGGTTTTTTCAGCGTGGTATGGCTGTTGGCATAATATTTTGAATAATGTTAAATCCTATCAGGTTACCGAAATAAATTGAAAATTCCTTGAAATCTTTTGATATACCCTAAAACCTGGCACAGGTCCTATTGAATCGATCTATATTTTTGAAATTTTAAAAAACTCTTCGATATAATACCTTATGCAAATTTTTCCAAATCTTTTGAAAATGCTTTAGATCTTTTAAAATACCATAAAATAATTCCAATTTTATGAGTAACATTAAATTACTGAAATCAATTTAAAAATTCTTAGGATCTTTCAAAATACGCTAAGCTATTTAAAATCCTTCACAATATTTTGGAAATCCTTAAAATTTTTTTAACTCTTCAAAATCCCTTGCGATTTTTAAAAGCACCCTAAAATATTTCCAATCCTTTGAAACTCTTTTAAATTATTGAAATTCTTTGATTCTTTAAAAGTCACTCGAAACTTTTTGAAGCTCACGAAAATGTCTTGACATCTTTTAAAATACTCTTAAAGTTCTCAAATCCTTTACCATTTTTTGAAATTCCTCAAAATTATTGAAATCTCTTGCAAATGCCTTGGAGTCTTTTCAAATTCCTTACATATTTATTTTCATTCATTTAAAATTACTTGAAAGTTGAAACTTTTTAAAGCTTTCGAAAATGCCTTGAAATCTCCTAAAATACTCCAAAATATTTCCAATCCTCTGAAATCAATTGAAAACTTCTAGAAATCTTTTAGAATAAAAAAATTAAAAATTAAAAAAAAAATTAAAAGTTTCCAAGTCCTCAAAACTTTCTTAAGAATCCCTGAAACTTTTTAAATCTCTTTCAAATCAAATAAAAATTTTAAAAATATTTGAAATCCTCTGAAACCAGTTACTGAAATAAATTCCTTGGATTCTTGAATTTTTTTTTTATCTCTTCAAAATCGAATGAAAATGTAAAAAATAGCCTAAAATATTTCAAATCCTTTGAAATTCCTTCAAATTATTCAAATAAAAAAATTCCTTGGAGTCATTAGAAATTCCCCAAAATATTTCAAGGCCTTTCAAAACTTTGAAAATCACTTAAAAGTTTTTAAAACTTTCCAAAATGCTTTGGAATCTTTTAAATTACTCTAGAATATTTAAAATCCTCTGAAATCAATTAAAGTACTGAAATCAAATGAAAAATCCTTGGAATATTCAACAATCCTCTAAAAGTTTTCAAATTCTTTATATTTTTTTTAAATTCCTTCAAATTGTTGAAATCTCTTGGAAATACCTTGGATTTTTTTGAAATACCCTAAAATATTCCCAATCTTGAAAAATTCCTTAAAAAATCCTTTTGAATCAATTAAATTACTAAAATCGGTTGAAAATGCCTTGGATTTTGTTAAAAAATCCTGAAACATTTCAAACCCATTAAAATCTGTTGCCATTCATTTAATCTACTGAAATTCTTCGAAATATTTTCCTACAATATATCAATTTGAAATCTTTTAGAATCAATTGGAATTTTTTAAATCCTCTGAAATCCTATTAAGTTAGTGAAATCAATTAAAAATTCCTTAAAATATTTTATAATACCTCAAACTATTTAAAATTCTTTGAAATCTTTTGAAATTCCTTGCAATTGTTTGAAGATCTTGAAAATTCTTTGGATTTAAAAAAAATACCTTATAGTCTTTGAACTTCTTTGAAATCCCTTCAAATTATCAAAATCAATTCCTAAAACTGTCGGTGTTTTTTAATAGGAGTGCCCATTAAGAGCATAAAAATGCTTAATTTGAACATCTTTCTAAATTATAAAATTTTTGATCGGTAGACATTCACAGATCTCTGACACATTTCTATTGCAACCGAAAAAAAAATTATTCGAATGTGTCACTATAAGGAAATGGAGATTTCAATCCTATAGGGAAAGTAGAACGGAAAAAACATGAGTTTCAGAAATGATATTTACTATGATAACTATAATTAAATTATAATAGAAATCACAGTTACAGAGCGTAAAAATGATTAATTTGAAAGTTTCTTGTTTGCGTAAAAAGTTTAAAAACAGACTACCATCACAATTGAGGTTATGGTTCATTACTCCTTTTACAGACTTTACCGTGCAACGGTTGGCAACACTGAGCTGCGCATTACTAAATACGAAAAAACACGTTTCGTATTTACGAACTACGATTCGATTCGATTACTATTTGCCACAGTGATCCCGAAAAGATCACCTTGACATGCGCATGCTTCGACTGAATGGCGCTTATTGGTTCTAGTTCGCGTCCTCATTGGGAATTCAAATACAGGCGCTTGCTACAGCCAATCAAGTATACTACAATCGAAACATGCGCACATAAAGGCGACTCAATTAGCATCACTAATTTCAAATGCAGTACCACACACAGACACACTACTGTTGAATATGAGCGGCCTGCAGCAAGCAAACGTTACCAGCGTTACTCTAGAAAATCGTCAGAATCGAAAACTACAATATCGTTTAGAGATTTTATATTAAGGATATTTATTACACATATGGTGATCGCGAAAGAAATGTCTGATAAACAATGATTTTTTACACCAAGAACATCTAATAACTGGCTTTTTGTCACAATATGCACATTTTACTTGTGAAGATTCTCCAAAGGCAAAATCTACGGGATTTTCAAAATCTTGCGGCCTATTATCTACATAACTACTTTTATACCATGAGTACTGAAAAAGGTTTTTATATCTCGGAGAGGATAGTTGATTGTGAACAAGAGATTGGAGTTTAATAATATTGTTTCTCAAGTGAAGATTTATCTCATAATTATGTAATAAAACATCATCCGAAAAACGTTTAACAACATTTTTCCAAACTCGAAATCTATAAATGTCTAATGGCTGCATCATACCTGTGATTTCTTTCGGAATAACTTTAGGTATGGCAGTTTTACCAGCAGGTGCATCTTTTTTTACAGTGTCGGTACAGTGCCCAATCCATGAATCCATTAACAACACACTTGTACTTCCAGTATTAGGGAAAAATACTTCTTTGACCCACTTATTGAAATGAAATTATTGAAATTAATTAAATTAATTAATAAAATTAATGAAATTATTGAAAAAATAAAAGTTAAGTGAAAAGATGTTTAAAGTTATAAAAATAAAGAAAAATATAAAATTATCTTCGCATACCTGATGTAAGCTTCCAGATTTTTAAGCCGTTACGAATACATTAGATGGTCTGATTAATGTTCCTTGTACTACTGGTCTAAATTTCCCACTTGGTTCTTTTAGGACCATAAATAATGGAGACAACAATCTTCCGTCGGCACTGATGATAGGTTGAATTGTGTAGCTGTGCGTGATCGAAGATATAGATTGTACAACACACTCAACTTTTTTTTGACCTTCCACTGATAAACTTCTTCCTGAATGCAGATCCAATTGAAAGCAACTTTGATCCGTATTATAAATATTTTGAATTCCGTACTGCTTTATCAAAGACTGCACTTCACTGACGAAATCAACTGCTCTCTGCTTGAATACCTCACTATCTTCTATTGATTACCGGGTTACAAATTTCGTTATTTTTCCGGAAACAATGCGATGAGCTTTTTTAAATTTATATATCCACTTTCCGGAAGCTGTAAAGACCATTTCATTGTTATTCTGATTCCTGTAAGCTTCTAGTGCTCACCTACGGAGATCTCGGTCATGAACAATAAACCCAGCATTAAGAGCATCATTAAATTTTTTAATTACAAATTCTGTTATTTCAAATAATTCATCTTTTCTTGCTCCCCCTGCTTCTACTTGCTGAGCTCACCTTCTTAACTGACGTTCAGAAGATAGACGTCGGATCATATGTTGAACAGTGTGAAATTTTTTTCTTTTCTTTCCCCCGTCTGCGTTTTTCCAGTATTCAACAGCTGTTCTTTTATATTCAAAATCCACATCAGTGTCTTTCTGCGAGCAAATTCCCAAAAGTTCATTCTCTTCTGTCCAATTGATTTTGTTGTCATCATCATCATCAATTATTTCAATTTCCGATTCTTTGACCGGTTCTTGAAAGTTTAAAGACTGATCCTCGTGTATTTCTACATTGAATTGAAATATAGTGTCAAGTAACAACTGTTTAAATTTTTCTGCCAAAAAAGTCTCCTCCCGTGTTATAGGTGTCTCAATTAAATACATTGTTTGAAACGTTGCAAGAAGAAGATTTATTACGTTTACAGGATTCACGATCATTTTAGAAATATTTTTCAAAATTTACTTCTTATCACCTTATTTCGCAGTTTCTTGAGGTAGCAACTAATTTTTATGCGTAAATTTCTTTTTATATACTAACATTGAATTTACACACGTTACAATATTTTTAGAGATGCAAGCCGAGGCGATAATTTTTTTGTTGTACCGTGTGCAAATTGCAAGATATGTACAACACATACACATTACGCGTAAGACAAATGCAATATACTAACATTGAATTTGCACACGTTACCATATTTTTAGAGATGCACGCCGAAAAATTGAGAATTGAAAGATATCGTGAATGATATCGATGAATGGTAGCGTGAATATTCGTCTGAAAGTTGATAAACCTTATCAGTCATGAAACATAGGTAGTGTTTATAATTTTTCGATTGCTTTTTTAAGAAACAAAAGAAAGAAATATTTCCCCTATGGAACTTTGCTTTTAGGTCGAGATATAGGGGTGAAGACTAGGGCGTTCAAAATAAACTTCATGTTTTTTTGCTTACAATTAATCACTCACACGAAAATCTTGTTCCATTTGGTGAAAAATGCCTAATTTTCTAGGATTTCAAACAGTCCCATGAAGATACAAAAATTTAATTAACGTTAATTTCCATTAAAAAAGTAAGTGTATAACATGGAACATGTCATAAATATGAAGAATAATATCTCGTACAGTATATGTAAATTCCGTAAAACAATTTATTTTCTACAACATATTATAGGAAATTAATAAAATAAATTTCTGTAAAATTTTGTATACCACAATGAATAATTTGCAACACTTGAAATGCTTCATGAATGCGAAACGTACTTTGAGGGTGGTTTACCCCCTTCGAATTAGAATGGGTGTGCCTCATGCCGGTAGACTGCGATGTTTTCCATTTCCACAATGTTATCTGTCCTGAAGAGAATTTTTCACTACGACCATTAAACTGCAACTGTTACAAAGTTTAGGAAAATAAAAATTCAAATTAAGGGCAGTTTACCCTCTTCAAATCTGACACGGAGTGTGAAAAGATATAACGTCTTGTATTTTTTTATATCACTTCATTAATCATTCAAAAATAAAATTTGAATTGGATGATAATCAGGAATTTTTGTGTATGTTAGCAATAGGTGGTAGTTAGCCCCCCGTCTAAGGGGGTGATGGTTGGAAAATAAATGTTTTACTGCAATATAATAACATAATTACAGTCTAAACAATTTTCACATTGCCTACTAATGATTAATTTCACTAGAAATTATATTTCTAAAGTAATTATTCGAAAACATTGAAGGTTGATTTCACATCCTAAATATGAATTCTGGCACGTATAAAAAATACGTGTACCTAATTTTTTAGTTCTTCAAAACATACTTCAGAACGAATCAAATCGGAACGGGAGCCCATTCATTGACATGAACATTTTGTAAACTTATTCTAGTTTTTTTTTAAGTATTGGGTTTCTTGACCAGGGTAAGTTAATAGAGTTAGATAGATAAACGTTTATTTTTTAGCCTGCTGGCCTTAAAAAATTGACTTGCTTACACTTCTATTTTTTTAAAGAATTTTCTTAAAACTGACCCATAAAACTAACATCCTCCCACACCTTATCTCTCAGGCCGCTCGCTCTTATCGCATTGCCTTCCTCGCTTCGCCTCGCCTCGCACGCATGTCCCTACTTTCTTGCTTTGCCTCGCATTACCAAACTCTGCCTCCGCGGCTAATCCCTAATACTTATCTACTATTTACAATATTCGCTATAAGCGACTTCCTTTCTCTCCTTTCTCACACAAATATTGCACTCTCGCCCTTGGCATAATCCACACATAGTTCCCATTAAACCTTGTCTCTCTTATTCTCTCTTCCCCTGCTGTCTCCTCTCTCTCCATGCTGTTTTTCTTAACCAACTCATACACCTTCCTTACTTCCTCATGCATCCTTCTCACTTCATCCATCTGCAGTCCATTTGTTCAAAAATCCGTTTCTCTTTCAACCTACATCTTCCCACCGCCTCTCCTGTTCTCCTTCTCCCACCAACACTCCCTGACCAGCTTACTTCCAATCTCTTCCAAAAACTTCTCCTCATATTTACACGCCCGACTCCCCGCTAAAATCCCTACACTCGTTCTCCCCGTCTCCCTCCTGACAATATAATTACGCGTGTTCCTTGCCAGCCCTAGTGTTTACTTTACATACCTCTCCTGTATCCTATTTACCTCTTCGCTTTCCTTCCACCCCCACACCTCTACTTCATACAATAGGACACTCATCACTAGTGAGTCAAACAATTTAATTCTCCTTCCAAAATCATCTGCGAATAACTTCTTTCCCAACCCCCACACCTGCCTCATCACCACATTTGCCCTCCTTACTCTCTCTTTTATGTGACCATCCACTCCGCCATTCCTCCGAAACAAGAAGCCCAGGTACACAAACTTTTTCACCTCCTGCACCGCCTTTCCCTTCCACTTCCACTCCCATTCCTTACCCCTTCCACCTTCTTTTCTGAAAACCATAACCTTGAACTTATCCGCATTCAGTTCTAACCTGTTCTTATCCAGGTATCTTCTCAACCTCTTCATCATTTCCTTTAAGGCCTCCTCGCTTTTTGCCAACAACACTATGTCATCTACATACGCTAGCGACCAAATTCTAACCCCTCCTATCCTGACTCCTCCTACCACTCCGGCCTCAAGCTTACTTTCCATATCCGCAATTAAAATCGCAAAAAGCGTTGGGCTAAGCGAACACCCTTGTCTTAACCCCCTATCCATCCAGAATCCCTCCGAAATCCCCTGTCCTTCTCTTAACTTATCTTTGGTCTCTTCATATATCTCCCTTACCCTCTCGATCAGGACTCTCTCCACTCCCCTATCCTCCATCGCCTCCCACAACCTGCCCCTATCCACCGACGGAAACGCGCCTTTCAGATCCACAAAAAACGCGTACACTCTCGACCCTCGGCGGGCTGTAAAGCCCGCCTGCGTCTCCGGAAATATTCCTTTCCCCTCGATATCCTTCCGCAGCCTCTCCGCCACCACCATCGCGTATACTTTGTACGATGTATTCATTAGCGTAATTCCTCTATAATTTTCCTGCCTATCCCTATCTCCTTTCTTATACAGAAGTACTATTAACCCTTCTCTCCACCCTCGTGGAAATCCCTCCCCCTCCATACTTTCTTCACTACCTCCTTCAGCCTCTCCCTAACCTCTTGTGTACTAAACAGCCATGCTTCGTTCTCTACCCCATCCGGCCCTGCTGATTTTGATCTTCTTAACTTCCTTATCTGTTTCTCTATCTCCTCGTCATTCAACTCCCTTATCTCTGCCTCCCCCGTTCTTCTACTTCCATCATCTCTCTTCATTGAATCTGAGCCCTGAAATGATTCTTCAAAGAACCCCCTCTACTCCTCACTCCCTATCTTCTCGCTCATCCCTACTCTACGCTTCCTAAACCTATTTATTATCTTCCAGACGTCCCCCTCTGTCTTAACATTTCCTAATTCCTCCTCCAGCTCTTTCTTCTTTTCCTGTTCTTTCTTCTTACACATCAATCTAAACCCCTTCCTCATTTCTACGTACTGCTCCCTTTTCGCAGTACCCTCTTTCCAGTTCTTATACTTCCTCGTCACCTCCCTTCTAATCTTTTTATATTCCCTATCCCACCACGGCTTCACCATTCCTTTTTTCTTCTTTTTGAATACCTTCTTTTGCATGCACCCTTTCATTTTCTCTTTTAAATCCTCCCATATCTCTTCCACCGTCTCCCCTTCGAAGCGTACCTTCCCTAACTGCTCCTTGTACTTCTCTATCGCCTCCCTCGTCCAGCTAACCCTTTCCCCTGTCGACACATCTTCCCCACCTTGCCTTCCGCCGTTCTCACCCCTTATCCACAACCCAGTGGCTGATGGTCTGATTCTACCCTCCCTTCTACTGCGAATCTCTCCATCTCATCCCACACTTGCATATTCATAACTACATAGTTTATGACCGATACCCCCACCTTACCTACATATGTGTATTCTCCCTCTTCGTCCCCAGTTGCCATACCATTTGCCACCGCCCAGCCTCTATCCTCCATCCAGTCCCTTAGAATCTCCCCCTCCTTATTTATTAACCTATCCTTTGATTTCCTTTCGAAGCTCTCCCCTTCCCGGTGAAGTCCCCCTTCCCTCCCCATCCTCGCATTGAAATCCCCACCCAGTACCACCATACCCTCCTATCTTTCGCCTAGAAAGTCTTCCACCCTTTCTTCAATTCTTTCCATCCCATCCTTATTGTACACTGTCACAAACTCACACGCTGACCCTCCTATCTTTACTTTCCTTATTTGCACTTCCTTCCCCTCTTCCTCTCTGTGAACTTTTTCCTCTAATCCATCTCTAACCCCCGTCATAATTCCCCCACTGGCCCTTCCTTTCTTCTTCACTCTGACCGCCCCCTGGAGTCTCCACCTGTACCCCCTTGGCAGCTTTGGTTTTATTCTATCCTATTCCTTTCTTTCTAAACCACGTCTCCACCAGTCCCACAACATCAAATTCCTGGATATACCTCCAGAACTTCTCATACCTTTTCTTTACCCCTGCTACGTTCCAGTACAGCACCTTTACTACTCCTCTACCCTGCATTACCCTCACCTCCCTACTTTCTACGAAACAAAACATCCCCCTGCACTTCCTTCAACACCTATTTCTCCTCGTCCCACATCCACATTTTCTCGTCTACTCTTATTTTCCGATATCCTACCTTCGCCGATCTCCCTTCACTCCTCTCCCTCCTAGCCCTGTCATACAGCATTCTGTGTACATCCCTTTCCTTTCTTGTCAAGTCGTGTTCGATGAACACTTCCTCATCCTTTATCCTATTTTTATTTCGCAATACCCCCAACTTTTCTTCCCAGCTCTCCAACTCCACAACCGCCACTTCTTTCTCCTCTTTCGTCTCCAACTTAACTTGCCCTACCCTGCCTTTATTCCACCCAATGCTCTGTAGAAGCGCCTTTTACGCCCTTCCTTTCTTCCCCGCTCTTCATCTTCAACCCTCTTATCACAATATTATTTCTCCTGTCTGCCTTCTCCTTTCTCTCCATTCTCAACTACATTGCCCCTATCCTTTCCCTATCCGCCCTCTCCTCCTTTTCATTCCTACGCTCTCCCACTTTCTCGTCTATCATATTCCCTACCCTCTCCCAAATACCTTTAATCTCGTCCCCGCTATCCCCGTCTCCTATTTCCATTTCCGTCCTGCCCTCCACCTTCTCAAGCCGTTTTTCCGTCCTTTCTTTCCACACCCTGAGCTCCTCTCCCATCTGTTTTATTTTAACTTCTTTTTCTTTTCTTTCCCTCTCTAAGCCACCTTTTCCAAATTCCCCTCCATTTTCTAGGGGGGTGACCTACTTGTTATCCCGCTTTTTTTAAACGGGCTCTCGACCTCGCTTTTCTCCGGACTCTCTTGGCTGTCTCTCTTCCTTTTCAAGAGATCCTCCCCGTCACGTGCGTTTGACGCTCTCTCCCTTAGCTTCTCGCTTCCTTCGTTGCCACCATCCCGATTTCTCCCTCTCCCCGACGCACCGCTCGACACCGGGCGACGCGTTGTTGGCCGTCGTGGCTTGTGGAAAATTCCCTCCACGTCAGTTTCACTACCAGCACTGCCAGTACTCTCGCTGCCCACCTCCCGCTCTGCCGTCGGTAACTGGGACTTATCCATGCAGTACCTTCCGCAACCGACAGATGTCTCTGCAGAATGTTGGCGTCTTTCGCCGCCAAATTTTCCTTTTATTTCCCTTTTTTTTTATTCAATTCCTCTCAGTCCCTCCCTTTCTCTCCCTTAACATCCACTAGCTCTGCGAGAACCACCTTTGACTTGACGAACTTCCCCGATTACTTGCCAACCTAACCTCACTTTCCCTATCCAACTAAATCCCACCTCACACCCACGCTGAAACTCACTTTTTTATCTCCCCAATTCACCCCACACAACCCTACTCACCTCCTCGGCTTCCACCCTGACACTCCACTCACACCTTCCACACAAATTCCATAAAATTCTCTCACCACCTGTCACTAAACACGTTCTCACTTCCGCCACCATGATGATGAGGTATATTAGAAATTAAACATCTTTAAATATGTATTCAAAAGGTCCTTCATTAAAGGATGAAAAGCTTTTACTAACTAATCATTGAAAACGACCAAAATACGCACGAAAAAAATAAAATCTTCTCTCTTTATTCTACTATCGTTAAAAAATTAATGAAAATCTCAAAACCCCCTCAAAATTTGTCTCATGATAGGTACCTTTACCTCAAATATTCCATTGTCGGTTAAAAATTCATCTTTTTTAGTTAAAAATTCAACTATTTGTTGAAAATTGATGAATTTTTTTAAAAATCAAGTTTTTCTAAAACGACTAACCTACGACTTTCAATCGAAAGTATAACAACTGCCTGTTGACAAATATGAATGAACTTGTGTGAAAATTAATTTGGATCTGCAAAAGTCGGTCATTTTGATGTGATTGACTAATTTATATGCCGAAGCGATTATTTTGTCAATAGAAATAAATGATTATTCAATAAAAATACTTTTAAATGTAAATCATAACAATTTTGATTCATGTCATTAGAGTATACATACAATCATCTCGAATTTGGATTAAAATAAGATTGGAAAAGTACAAAATATGTGTTTGATTACTCTATTACAGTAAACACAGTTGATAGAAAAGAAAGCGCAATAAATAAACTATTTCCAGTGAAGATTGCATGTATTTCAAAAAATATGACATTAAAAAACATAATTTGAAAACATAAATGGATTACAAAAGGCTGTTTACAACAGCATCGAGTGTTAAGTAAAAATAATTACGCGTTACATTTTATTTTAGTGTTAATATTGTTATCCTCCCTGACCTCCATGATAACCCCAATTGAAGTAAGAATTAGGATCCTGCTCAGGATTCCATGCATTTGGATGGAAATTTATATTTGACTGTCCTGCTTGGCCATAATTATATCCTTGTTGCGAATTCTGCAAAAGTTGTTGGTGTTGTTGTTGAAGATATGATACAGTTCCTGGTGAATGAGGTTCATCAAAAGCTGTAAAAAAATATTATTTGAGGGCTAATTTCAGGCACTAAAATAAGACTCAGAAAAAAGCAGTCTCGAGTGGTACCAAATTGAGACCACTGGTGGGAATCTAGATTCAATGGTTTTACATTGAAAATAACGGCATGAAGTTATCTCAATAAAAAGTATGACGCGCAAAAAATGATACCGTAAAAAAGAGATCTCTGTTTTTGCAGTGAAGTAAGGATTTGGCTTACCATAACCATAATTAGTAACGGAATTATCAGTTTGAGTTGGGTTGGTTGATCTGATTGGGCCGGGCGGATTCTGCAAATGTTGCTGTTGTTGTGGTTGTTGATGATGATAAGCTACAGTTCCTGGTGAAGGAAATCCATTAAAACATGTAAAAAAATATTATTTGAGGGCTAATTTCAGGCATTGAAATAAGACTCAGAAAAAAAACAGTCTCGAGTGGTACCAAATTGAGACCACTGGTGGGAATCTAGATTTATTTGTTTTACATCATATATAACAGCATGAAGTTATTCTATTAAAGAATAGGAAGCACAAAAAATGCTACCGTGGAAAAAGAGATCTCTAGTTTTTGCAGTGAAGTAAGGATTTGGCTTACCATCACCAAAATATGTAATGGGAGTAGGCGATGGGTTTGACATGGTTTGGCTGGAACTCTGACGATTTCTTAATTCCTGAGATACTCCGCGTCGAGGAGGTATGTCGTAGCCAGGTGGAATTGAATTTTCTTGAGAAGGAGCTTTGCCTCTCGGCCTGCCAGCGACAGGTCTTATAGCTACATTTGCCAAATATAAAAAAAATTATTATTACAAGCGGTCGACCACTTAAACTTAGCGTGCACGAGGAATATATTCTCAAAGGATACTTTAGAATATTCGAGAATATATCGGCACATTTGGAAATACTTATATCTGTGAATACAAGGAATACTTGGAATATATGTGTTCTTGAAGTTCCGTACGTTCAAATGAAGGAAATTTTTTATTGATGAGTTTACAAACAAGTAAAAGTGCTCAAATGTTTTTTGAATTTTTATTGGGATATTTTAATATTTTAACATGTAGTTGGAACAAAATTTATGAATAGAATGAAATTGGGGGAAATATTTCGTTCATTTAAACGTTTAGAACTTCAAGTACATGATTATATCGAAACATGAGAAAATATGTCAGACTATTCGAGAATACTTAAGAATAGCGTGTTATACTTCAGAATACTTCGGAATCAAGCTACTACATTGAGCAAAGAATTCCCGTGTAGTTCGGGTTTACACCCCAATAGTTCGGGTGCTTTCTCTTTTTTTCTGTTTCACACGAAGGTTTGGCGCGCTTGCACTACTGAGACGTGCGATCACCCCAACCATTCGGGTGCTCACCTGAAACAGCAGCGACCGAAGTGGTGGGGCGCCCGCCCGAATAGTTGGAGAGCTTGCACGAATGATTCAGGAGACTCGAGTCGTCAACCGCGTTGGATGTTGCGCGTTCGACGTTTGCGCATGTTCGCTAATGATTTGATTTTTCGACTCATATGCAAGCAAAGAATAATGTTTTATATTTCTCTTACCTTCGTTAAGGATTATCAAAAGAAAAACCAGATAACTAGCTACACTTTATTCCACTGACATCTCGCACATGAACAATAAAATCGACATAAACTAGAAACAGTGACATTCGGGCAGAGCCTGATGTTCATCAGGTGCGGCCATTAGCGAACATGCGCAAACGTCGAACGCGCAACATCCAACGCGGTTGACGACTCGAATCTCTCGAATGATTCGTGCAAGCTCCCAAACTATTCGGGCGGGCGCCCCACCACTTCGGCCGCTGCTGTTTCAGGTGAGCACCCGAATGGTTGGGGTGATCGCACGTCTCAGTAGTGCAAGCGCGCCAAACCTTCGTGTGAAACAGAAAAAAAAGAGAAAGCAACCGAACTATTGGGGTGTGAACCCGATCTACACGGCAATTCTTCGCTCAGTGTAGAGAGATCGAGAGAAGAAACTTAATTTCAGAAAATATACGCATGGTTATGCTAGATGTTAGAAATCAAATTTCTAAAGGAATCTGTAGTATCATTAGAAAATGACACAAATTCTTAACGTCTTTTCACACGAAAAAACAAAGAATTAATTAAAATAATTTTTAATTGATAACTCCATCTAGTCTGAAAAAGATACTAAAAATGTCTGCTATTCTCTAATGGTAATACAGATTCATTGAAAAATTTGATTTGTACCATCTAGCATAATAATGCGTGTATTTCTGAAAAAGGTTTCTTCTCTCGATGTCTCTAGTAGCTTAATGGGAAAACACCTGACCGGAAATAAGAAGTTCTGTGGTTTGAATCCCAGCGGAGCAGTAGGAATTAAAAAATTTTAGGTACTAATTATGAAGTATTAAGTAAGTAAAGCGCATTTATTTGATAAATGGGTTAAATGAGGGGTCCTCATGAAAGTTCCAAATTAGCTGGAAATGACTACGACGTTGCGTAGGAATTTTTTTTCCAGAAATAACTCTTCAAAGAAACCTGATTTAAAAAAAAGACATTTAAAAATCAAATTTTGAAGTTTGTATCTGTACTTAGGAACCTGTTAATATTACAAAAAAATGTTCCAGACATTACTTCCCTATCTCGCGTTGTTATGCTGAAAATATCATTTTTGTTTTCATATTACTTTTAATAGATAAAAAAAATATCCCACAAGTCTTCTTTTAGATTTTTTACGTATCTCGTGTCTTTTGGCGCAATACTGAAATTTTCGATTTTTTCATATCAATTTCGATATATAAATTAAAAACAAAGAATTCTGCCAAAAAATGGTACAAAAAAATGTTGTAGAAATTTTTAAATGCCGAAATTCCTTCAAAAACTTGCCCATATATTTTGCGTCGTTTTTTGGCTCAACATTTGAATTTCCAACTTTTTTAAATAGTATTTTCAATCAATGAAACCAAAATGACGATCTCTATTGAGAAATGGTTAAAAGAAATTTTGCAGGTCTTTTAAACATCTATAATTACTCTCTAAAACATTTTTTCGTATTTTGCGTCGTTTGGTTCGAAATTTGAATTTTGTGGTGTCAAATTTTGGACAATTCTAATACTTCCTCAATCACAAATTATGAGAATGTAATAAATTATAACAAATTTGGATCAACCATAATTTTTAACGGAATGAGGGCCTTGGGTTGAGCTGGTTGGGCCGATTCGGCTGGGCGGATCCTGCAAAAGTTGTTGTTGTTGTTGTTGTTCGCTATGATAATTTAGAGTTCTTCGTGCATGAAATCCATTAAAAGCTGTAAAAAAATGGTATTTGAGGGCTAATTTCAGGCATTGAAATCAGACTCAGAAAAAAACAGTCTCGACTGGTGGTGATCTAGATTCATTTGTTTTACATTGAAAAGAACAGCATGAAGTATTACTATTAAAAACAGGACATGCAAAAAATGATACCGTAAAAAAAAAGATCTCTAGTTTTTGCATTGAAGTAAGGATTTGGCTTACCTTCACTATAAATTTGAACGGATTTAGAGGTTCGGACTGGGTTGGTTGGGTTGGAACTTTGATGATTTCTTAATTGCTGAGTCATTCCGCGTAGATTAGGTGTGACCAAGCCCGATTGAATTGCATCACCTCGAGAAGGAACTTGGCCTCCCATCCTGAACGGCTTTACAGCTACATTTGCCAAATATAAAAAAAAATTATTATGAAAAGGGGTCGACCACTTTCATTTAGCGCGAACGAGGAATATATTCTCGGAGAATACTTTGGAATACTTGAGAATATATCGGGACATTTGGAAATACATATATCTGTAAATACAAGGAATACATGTGTTCTTGAAGTTCCGTGCGTTCAAATTTGAATTTTCCACTTTTTTAAATAGCATTTTCGATAAATAAAACCAAAATGACAATCTCTGTTGAGAAATGGTGAAAAGAAATTTTGCAGGACTTTTCAAAAGCTATAATTACTTTTTGAAACATTTTTTCGTATTTTGCGTCGTTTGGTTCGAAATTTGAATTTTGTGGTATCAGATTTCGGACAATTCTAATACTTTCTCAATCATAAATTATGAGAATATTATAAATTATGACAAATTTTTGTTCGTAACTTTTGTCGTTTTTCCACAAATTTTTCATTTTTATTTTTAATGTCATTTTTTATGATTAATGCCAAAACTACGCATCCTGTCAAAAAGTGATTCATACAAATTTATAGATGTATTTTAGAAGCCAAACTTTTGTTTACTAACTTTTTCCGTAGCTTGTGTCGTTTCTCCAAAAAAATTATTTTTTTATTTTCAATGTTATTTTTCACGAATGAAAAACTATGCGTCTTATCAAGAAGTGATTAGCAACAAATTTGTAGATCTTTTTTGGGAGCACAATTTTTGTTTGTTCGTCTTTTTGAGTAGTTTGGCACATTTCATTTTGATCAATTTAAGAATAGTAATGTACAAAAAATAGAAAACTAAAAAATGTTACAAAAATGTTTAAAAATAAAATGACAAAGCAAACTTTGTTTGGGGGGAATTCTGTCGCACCCTATCCCTTGTCCAGCTTTATGCTGAGTTAATTTAAATTAAGAGTTACGTTTTCAATGAAATAAATTAATATTACCATAGCTTACTTAGGGTGGAATAAAACGTATTAGTATTATAAGTCAATCGATTCGTCTCGAGTCAACACTTCTTTTCTACTCTCGCATCAACTTTAAATTCTGAGAATGCAAAAATTTTTACTATAAAAATCGATTTTAAATATAATATGAATGAGGATAACTTCCTTACTCATTAAAAAAAATGTATTAATATTATAGGTCAATCGATTCGTCTCGAAACAAGCAATCTTGCATATTCCTGCATCAACTTTGAATTATGTTGAAGAAAAAAGTTCTACTGTAATAAACCGTATTTTCAAATATAATGCACTACCATAGCTTTCTTAATTTTCAATAAAATGTATCAATATTATAGGTCAATCGATTGGCCTCGAATCAACACATCTTTTCTATTTTCGCATCAACTTTAAATTCTGAGATTGAAAAAATTTTTACTACAAAAATCGATTTCAAATATAATATAAATGACGATAACTTCCTCACTCTGCAATAAAATCTAATAATATTATAGGTAACTCGATTCGTCACGAACCAAGGAATCTTTTATATTCTTGCATCAACTTCAAATTATGGTAAGGAAAACAGTTTTAATATAAAAAACCGTATTTTCAAATATTATCCATTACCATTGCCTTCTTACTCTTCAATAAAATGTATAAATATTATAGGTCAATCGATTAGTCTCGAATCAACAAATCTTTTGTATTTCCGCATCAAGTTTGAATTCTGAGAATGCAAAAATTTTTACTACAAAAATCGATTTCAAGTATAATAATAAGGTCAATCGATTCGTCTCGAAGCAAGCAATCTTGCATATTTCTGCATCAACTTTGAATTATGTCAATGAAAAAAGTTTTACTATAACTAACCGTATTTTCAAATATTATGCATTGCAATAGCTTTCTTACTCTTGAATAAAATGTATCAATATTAGAGGTCAATCGATGCGTCTCGAATCAACACATCTTTTCTATTTTCGCATCAACTTTAAATTCTAAAAACGAAAAAAAAATTTCTGTAAGAATCTATTTTGAATATAATATTAATGACGATAGCTTCCTTACTCATCAATAAAATATATTCATATTATAGGTCAATCGATTTATCTCGAACAAAGAAAACTTGTTCACAGAATCGTGTTCACAAAAAAGTGTGACATCCACACACACATCCAGACAATTGCGTAGAACATTCTATTAGACTTTTTTAAATTGAGGCATGTTTAATTAAATGAATAACAAATTTTTGGAAAATATTATCATTACAAACATTCCACTATGAGAAAGCAAAACAAGTGAAAGTGTCACAGAACAAATTTAAAAAAGTAGTTCAACTTTCAATTAAAAACATGAATTTTCAACTAAAATCATGCATTTGAAAAACATTTCTTCAAAGTGGTTAAATGCTCAACCTAATGGGATGAATTTTCAGACAAAAATGAAACATTTGCAATACAGGAAGATTTTTCAGTTAAGAAAGAAAAAAATTGAAACCAAATTTTTGAATTATTAAGTCGAATAGAGGAATTTGTAGCCCTTGGTCATGAGTTTTCAACAAATAACTTCATCTTTAACCAAAAAAATCATTTTAAACCATATCTCCTAACAAAAAATAAATTGTTATTAACCAAAAATTATTTTAACAAAAAAAAGACGTATTTTCAACAAAGTAGTTACTTTTTTCATCAAAACATTTCAGTTTCAAACTAAAAAGATGGATTTTCAAACAAGCATCTCAATTTTCCTACGAAATTTTAACAAAATTAATTATCTATCATCAACTCAGGAAGACAAATTTCAACCAAAGAATACATAGTTAAATTTACAATGAAAAAAATTAATTTTCAATAACAAAAAACAACTGCCAAAATATAGTTTAATTATTATATATACCATTAAGCCATTTCCCTTTCGGCGAGCCTCAAGGGGTAAGCGTGACACTACCCGATTCGGGTAGTGTTTCTAGGTGGATAGTTTCTTGTAGTAAATAACTACAAGTGTGGGCTCACCACACCCACCACCGCCAACAGCAACGCAGTAGTATCAGACGGTCACCCATCCAAGTACTAACCGCGCCCAACACTGCTTAACTTCAGTGATCTAACGGGAACTGGTGTTTCCAGCGTGGTATGGCCGTTGCCAATGTTCAACTTAATGTTTAATGTTAATGTTCAACCAAAATATTTTCAACAGAAATCAAGAATCTTCTACCAGAAAAATGAATAATTTTCAACAAAAGAAAATTATTTTCTTGCCAAATTAAGTTGAATTTTCTATAGAATACATGAATTTTCAACTAACCGAGTCCGGCTGTTGAAACTGCAAAATCGTCAGTAGTATGTTGTGGTTCGGGATGTTGCACAGGCTCGCTAACCTTACGTAATCTAAACTTCAAACTACGTGACTGCGTTAATTCTTTTTTTATTTCCGTGCCAGGCACAATTTCATAACCTGAGTTCTTCCCCTTTCCTTTCCGTTCATCTTGTGATGATTCTGCAAACAAAACTGCTGATATATACGAAACTCCTCATATCTGATCCAAATGATCTAGATGCTGACTGAGGATCTACATTTTCCAAGTATTAACAAAATTATTATCACGAAGCGTGGACTAGTCCCATTATGCCTGTACAAGGAATATATTCTCAAAAAATACTTTGGAATACTTGAGAATATATCGGCCCATTTGAGAATATATGTGAATACAAGGATGACTTGGAATATATATGTTCTTGAATTGAAAGAGAAAGCTATTTTAGAACGAATGGACTGCAGATGGATGAAGTGAGAAGGATGCATGAGGAAGGAAGGAATGTATATGAGTTGGTTAAGAAAAACAGCATGGAGAGAGAGAAGACAGCAGGGGAAGAGAGAATAAGAGAGACAAGGTTTAATGGGAACTATGTGTGGATTATGCCAAGGGCGAGAGCGCAATATTTGTGTGAGAAGGGAGAGAAAGGAAGTCAGGAGCTTATAGCGAGGATGAGATGTGGGTGCATGGATGGTTTCAATACGGAGTGGAGCACTGGTTGGAGGAGTGCGTAGAGGTGGAAAGGAGTGGGATAAGCATGGAGGTATTGATGCATGAAAGGGGGGACAAAAGGACAGTAGCATGGGTGAAGGGAGTCTTGGGCACGATGGCGAAGAAGAGAAGGAAGGAGGAAGAGGAATGGAGAAGGAAAGATTGTAAATAGAGGAGGAAGTAAATATAAGTAAATGTAAATATTGTAAATAGTAGATAAGAATTAGGTATTAGCCGCGGAGGCAGAGTTTGGTAATGCGAGGCAAAGCAAAGAAAGTAGGGACATGCGTGCGAGGCGAAGCGAGGAAGGCAATGCGATAAGAGCGAGCGGCGTTAGAGATAAGGTGTGGAATTAATAAAAGAAAATTATAATTTATATTTTCACTTCTAGTAGGAACAATATAATTATTTCATTGAGATCATTAATAGCATCGGTACAACAAAAATCGTCCAAAATAGGCTCAGATGGTTAGGATAACATGAAGTTTGAATCGGATACCAAAAAATTTTAAAATTTTTGTTTTTTGAAAATCTGGTCTCCTTGACACATTCCACTCATTGCGAGCTATCATAACAGATTAAAAAGAATCTCGAGTGTTTACAAAAATGTCAAGGGGCTTCATAGACTTTTTATGGCATTTCCAAAGATTTTAAAATCAATTTTGAATGATTTCCAAAAAAACATTAAAAATAAATACAAATAAATTTCAAGGGAATTTAAGGTATTCCAAAGAATTTGTCAGGATTTAAAAGATTTTACTGAATATCCAGGGATTTTCAGGGCTTTCAATTATTTCAAAGGTTTAGTTTTTTCAATATACTTTGTTTGTGGGTAAAGCTACATTAGTTACGCCATAGAAAGAGTGCATAGTCATTAAATTAATGAAATCAGTTTGAAATTTCTTAACATTTTTTTGAATACCCTGAAATACTTAAAAACCTTGAAAATCTTTTGACATACTTTAACAGTTTTTTTATCTTTTGAAAATCCCGTGAAATCATTAAAATACTTCGAAATCCCTAGAAATTTTCCTAATCTCTTGAGAATGCAATAGAATCTTTTCAAATTTCCTATAATTTTCCAAATCCCTTGTAACTTTTTAAACCTCTAAAAAATTCCTTAGAATCTTTTCGAGTACCCTAAAATTATTGAACTTCTTTGAAACCTTTTGAAATAACTTGAAATTTTTCAAAGCTTTCGAAAATTACTTGTTTTTTTTTAAAGAACCGAAAACCTATAAAATTCTTTGAAATTCCCTGCAAGCATTGAACTGAATTAAAATTTCAGGGAATCTTTTAAAATTTTCAAATCCCATGAAATCTTTGAAAATCCCTTGAAACATTTTAAAGCTCTTGGAAATGCCTTTGAATTTTTGAAATATTCCAAAATATCTGAAATCCGATTAAATTAAAGAAATTAATTGAAAAATCTTCGGTATCTTTGGAAACACCCTACAATGTTTCAAATCCTGTAAAATCTTTTGAAATACTTCATAAAGGAAATTTGATAACGCTCTTGAAAATATCTTCGAATTTTTAAAAATGACTCAAAATCTCTCAAATTCTTGGAAACTCTTTCAAATTATTCAAATCAATCAAAAATTCCTTGGAATATTGTGAAATATCCCAAAATCTTTCAAATACGTACTATAAAATATTTGAATTCTTTGAGAACTTTTGAAAATCCCTTAAATTCATTAAAATCCTTCAGAATCCCCGGAAGTTTTTCCTCTGAAATCCTCTGAAATATTTCAAATCGTTTGAAATTTCTTCAAATTATTATTTGAATAAATTACAAATTTCTTGAAATTTTTAAAATTTCCGCAAATATTTAAAATCCCTCGAAACTTTTTAAACCTCTTACAAATGAATTGTAATTTTCAAAAAGACCCCAAAATATTAAAAATCCTTTAAAACCCATGAAAATACGTTGAAATTTTCAAATCTTTCGAACGAGACTTGCAATTTTTTTAACGAATTGTTTGGTCCCGAAATTTAGGATGAGATAAGATAATGATAATAATAATTTTTCATGAGCTTCAAGTTGAGTTTTAACTCGATTAGCCCAATATTACCGATTCTAACAAAAATGCCGAGCTGAAAAATGAATTTTTCCAAGATTTTTCTTAAATAATTGATAGGCGATTGTTTCAAAAAACCCATCCTTATATTTTTTTCCATTTTTTTGCAATCTTTTTGAAAAACAGAGCATAAAATTCAAATACGCATTACTTTTTATGTTCACGAGCGAGAGAAGTTTATGCGAGAAAAAACGATGCAATGTTTATAAACCTTCTTGACGATAAGTACATGAAATGACAGGTCAGTGAGAGAATAAATTGAGAAATTCTCCAATCAAAAAATGACCCGCCGTAAGAGCCGTAAGATCATTAGGATCATCGGACGTGGTTTGATGAGGTCTTGAATTTAAAAATGCCTCTACTTGAACCAAAAATATGCTCATTTCTTCGTATGTAACGGTAGTATCTCCGATGACTCGCCGAAGGTGTTGTTTCGCTGACTTCACTGCCGCTTCCCAAATTCCCCCAAAGTGCGACGCACCTGGTGGATTAAATCGTCACTCTGTGCCATACGAAGCGAAACACGAAGCTAAAAGGGTTGACTCCTTTGAAGCTGCTCAAAAAATCGCTCTAAGTTTGACGTCTGCTCCGACGAAGTTTGTACCTTGATCGCTGGTCAAGGTAGCACAAATTCCACGTCGAGAAATGGATGTGTAGTAGGCAGCTAGAAAGGCATCAGCCTTATAGTCCGAGAGAGCTTCCAAATGGACAGCTCGAGTAGAACAGCAAACGAAGACTGCGATGTAGCCCTTATATGATCGATAACCACGATCCTTAGTTGTTCGCAAGTAAACGGGTCCAGCATAATCGACGCCAGTATGTAGAAACTGTCGACTCGGAGTAGAGCGAATTGCTGGAAGGTCTGCCATCAATTGTTGAGGCTTTACAGCTCGATGTCGTAGGCATGGTAAACATCGATGAATAAAGGCCCTCACGACCAATTAAACACGTAGAATCCAGTACGTTTGCACTAAGGTTCCGAGAGTGAGCTGGACACCACCATGAAGACAACGACGATGATGATGATCAATAAGAAGAGTCGTCAGCGTTGATTCAGAGCTGAGAATGAGAGGATGTTTCTCATCAGGATCCAAGGCTAAATTCTTCAACATACCTCCTACACGAAGCAGTTGTTGGGAATATAAATAAGGTGTTAAACGACCGAACTTGCTCTTAGAAGAAAGAGACCTTCCTGATGATAGAGCCTTGATGTCTGCTTCAAAATAGAATTTCTGTTCGTGTCGAATCCAATCTAGGCGAGCTTGCTTAAGCTCTGAAGGGGAAAGGAATTATGACTTTGAACAGGATTGCTGAAAATAGTATACCATTGAGCCATATCCCTTTCAGGGTAGGCGTGTCACTACCCGATTTGGGTAGTGTTTCTAGGTGGATAGTTTCTTGTAGTACATAACTACAAGTTTGTGTCACCACACCCACGATATGCCAACAGCACGCAGTATTCTCGAATGATCACCCATCCAAGTACTAACCGCGCCCAACGATGCTTAACTTCAGTGATCTGACAAGAACTGGTTTTTTCAGCGTGGTTTGGCCGTTGGCCAAATGTAGGATAAATCGTTGTAACCAGGCAGTCGCTTGTATACGTTTATCCAAAAAAGAGTAGCGATAGAGAAGCACCCACATAGCTGGAACACAACTTGAAGTATGACCTTTTGATGTTTGCTCTTCTAAATCCACTTCAGGATTAACTGGTGATGGAATTCGTGGCCAAAGATCTAGAACCAGCAACCAATTTGGCCCTTGCTACCAGAGAGAAAATTATGATAGCTATTTGTGAGAGAGACCTCTTGAAGCACAATCAGCAGGGTTACTTGATAAAGAAACGTGATGCCAAATTGTTGATGGTACTGTAGTTTGGATTTCAGAAACTCTATTGGCTATGAAGATCTTCCATTTTGTCGGATGTCCGTGAATCCAGGCTAGCGTGACTGTTGAATCACACCATAGATGAATGGGAACATCAAACAAAAGTGTTAGCTGAACGTGAGGCACAAGTCGAACGAAAAGAACTGCTCCACACAGTTCTGAGCGTAGTAGCGATACCTGTTTCAAGGGAGCGACCTTAGTTTAGAAATCAACAGCGAAACTGACTTCGTATCAGAATCACAGGTCACAAGAAGATAACTGCTGCGGCGAAGGCTCTCTCTGAAGCATCGGAGAATCCATGCAGTTCACAGCAACCAGAAGATGAACTGAATTTTATCCAACGAGGTACTTCGATTGAGGATATGTTACGAAGACCGTCTCGATATGCAAGCCAGCGTTGGCGAACCTCGTTCGGAAGAGGATCGTCCCAGGAGATTTTGAAAGGCCAGAGAGTTTGAATAAGTGTCTTAGCTGTTATGACAACTGGACTTAACCGTCCTAGCGGATCGAAAAGTTGAGCCATCTGACTCAAAATGCTACGTTTAGTGATGACATCTGGACAGGCTGGTAATTGGACGTCGAAAGTTATCACATGTCGTTGAGGATTCCAAGAGAGGCCCAGCATAGGAACCGATTGCTGGAATTCCAATAACAGAGGCTGAGACGAAGCTTGAAGTTCGTCTGGAATTTTCCCCAGTAGATCAGAATAACTTGAGATCCATTCGCGAAGAGGAAAGCCGCCCGCTGTAAAAAGTTAATGTAACTGATTCTGTGAAGAAATTGCCTCCTCGAAGTTATCTGCACCTGTAATTACGTCGTCCACCTATGTCCCGCGACGTACAACCTCAGCTGCTTTTAGATAATTTTTTACCCTCATCAAGGGCGAGTTGTTAAATGCAACGGAGTGCAAGAAAAGGAGCACAAGACAAACTGTAAGTCACTGTGGTAAGACGAAACGTTTGAACAAAATCATTTGGCGATTTTCTCCACAGGATAAGTTGAAGATCCTGATCGTCTCGGTGTATCTGGATTTGTCGAAAAATTTTCTCTGCGTCAGCACAGAGAGCTATACGAAAACACCTCCAACGAAGCAAAATGTCGAGTAGATTTGGCAGAAGTGTGGCTCCAGTGTGCAAGCATTCATTGAGCGAAATTCCAGCTTCAGCCTTCTGAGATCCATTGAAGACGACTCTCAGCTTAGCAGTAGCGCTTGATTCACGCAATACCCCGTGATGTGGAAAATTAAAGGAGCGAGAAGAATCACGACGAATAGAAGACTCAGTGTCAGGCACCATGTGGCCAAGACTTTCGTATTCCTTAAGAAATTCCTCATAGGCCCTAAAGAAGGAAGCGTCACTCGCGAGGCGACGTTCCATGAGCTGAAGCATCCGGAAGGCTGGCCGAAAAGAATTGCCAAATGATGAAATATCTTTCTTCATCGGAAGACGAACAACATAGCGTCCTTCAGGAGTGGGTGAATGAGTTGAAACAAAGAAATCCTCATGTTCCTGTTCTTCAAACTTCAGTATAGACTTTGATGGAACCTGTTGTTCCTCCCAAAACCTTTAAAGGTCAAAGGCTATGGTGTTTTGCACAAAATCATGCATTCCTAGTACTGAAGAGGGCTCTTTAGTTGATTTGGGTAACGAATCTCCTGTATTTTTCCCAGATAAGATCCAACCGAAGTATTTTTTCCTGAGCAACAGGAGCGTTGAAGGGACCTTTCCGTATGTTCGGAAGAAGCAGATAAGGACAAATGTCTGCTCCAATGATGACGTCGATCACTCTTGAGTTTCTGAAATATGGGTCCGCTAGATTTAAACCTAAAAGATGGAACCAACTTCCATTGCCCCCTTCGAAACGTGGGCGGTATGGAGTAAGATGCGGAAGCACGAGCGCGTCCAATGGATACTCAAAGTCGGATTCGAAAGGTGGCGCAAGAATACACGAGACAGCACCGTGAGTTGGCGTGGGACGTCCTGCACTGATGATTAGCAAACCTAATTCACAACTTAAAACCGCGAGCTTGAGTCGTTGTGCGAGAGACTCAGATACGAGAAACACTTCAGAACCCTGATCAAGGAGTGCACGCACAAACGCTGCAGCACCACTCATTGACTTGACCTTGATAAAAGCTGTAGGTAATAGACCTTTTGCTTTAGGCCGAGTCACATGATGAATGCTCAGATGATGAACGCTGGACAGTGTACGATCTTCTCCTCGAGTTGAAGGTGACTCATGAGTGATGTTCGATGTCGTCGCATCTTGATGAAGCATGGTATGATGTTTCTGATCACATAATCGACACGTTCTTGATGAATAACATTCGCTTGTTGAATGTTGACGCAGACAGTTGAAGCAAAGCTTCCGTTTAGCCGCAATTCCTTTCGTTCTATTGCATTCATCGCTCTAAATTGAGCGCAACACATCAAGAAGTGTGCTTGCCCACAACCGAAACATTTTCGAACTTGATCAGAATTCTGAGCCTGATCTGTTGAAAGGTGAGATGATGATGCAGAACTCGACCTACGGTTTCCTTTACTATACTTTAATGCCTGCGATTTGTCATTCGACTTTGAATTCGAAGAATCCTTTATGTTAGATGGATTCCCTTCAAGAATCTCCAATGTGCGAACCTTGTCCTCAAGAAATGTGTGCAAGGAATCATAAGAAGGAGACTCTGTCGTATCGCCTAGTGATGTCTCCCAGTCACGTCTAGTTTGTGAGTCCAGTAAGTTGGTCAGATGAAAGACTAAGAAATGTGACCAATGTTTGACTTCAAATTCGCAGCTGATTCCGACTTTAGAGGCTTCAACGAAAAGAGAATAGACAAGTGAGAATTGATCAATATTCTCTTATTCTCATAACTTTTTACTAACAAATCCCACGCACGCTTATAATTTTTGTTTGTAACTGGAATTTATTTAAGGAGCTGAGCCGGCACTCCTGTTGAATTTGTTTTTAAATGATGTTAGTTTAACAACATCCGCGATTTCTGTATTTTCAGCTATCAGTGATTTAAGCAAGTCCGAAAAAATCGACCACTCGGTATAATTCTCAGAGAAAGTTAGCAAGGTAATTTTTGGAAACGACCTTGAAGAAGATGATGAGACATGCTGATTATCGCTTGTCGAAGAGTTAGATGCCTGCACGGAGGCAAGAGCGTCGATTGCATCGAAGAGTTTGCCCTCAGCAACTTGATACTCTCCTTCTGTTTGGGTAAAGATGTCATCCTTAAAATATGTGACTCCTCCCTCCAAAAGCACCTTCAACAACTCAACATGCTGTTGCTGAAACTTCAAGTAATTTGCTTCGAGCGTCTCTAATCGTGCCCAGAGCATACCGCGCGTGTAATATACATTACTCCCTTTAGGTTTCCTCGCTGCATGCATGATTTGGATCAAGCTTGTTATTCCTGTGTACCTTGAACTTCATTAGGAAATTTACAACAATTCTCTTTTGTCACTACAAATATTCCCGGGAGGTTTCACTGAGTAAAAAACTGTCTTGGTATCATTGTATCACGATGCACAAATGTTAATTGCACTCGCGAACTACCCAGAAAATACGATTCACTTTATCCGGTTTTCGAAGGACCAAAAATGTTCGCGAGCGAGAGAAGTTTATGTTAGAAAGAACGATGCAATGTTTACAAACCTTCTTGACGATAAGTACATTAAAGGACAGGTCACTGAGAATAAATAATAAAACTGAATTATTTTAATTTTAACAAAATTGCTCAAAAAAATTAACTTGTGTATATATAAATCATTTCTAAAATTGATATGCAATTAATTTGAACTTGTTTACGGAAACGACGAGACAAGTTCTCAATTTAACGTACGGACGACGACTAAATTTGCTTGCAAAAGGTACGAAAGGCTCTCACTCATTGAAGGAATATGACTCAGTCGATGTTAAATAAGTGAAATTAAAATAGAACAATGCACTTAATAAATTATATCAGTCAATTCCGAACATCTTAGAAATTTTTTTTTTGCAAATCGGAAAAATAATTATCGCCTAATTTCCTCTAAAAAATAACATGTTTCATCTCCGAGAGGATCAGCGACTCCACGTGTAGAATTCTGTCTGATTTGAAATGGATTCGGTCAATAGTAAACTTTGAAGTAAAAAAACAATCTTCAATAAAAGAAAAGAATTTTATATCAAAATTTGGTTGCATTTTTAAACCGTAAAGACGAACTTTTAACAAAACAATTGAATATTTAACTAAAAAATGGTTTTAACCAAATTGTTGAATTTCCCACAGAGTAGATTAATTTGTTGCGAAATAGTTTAATTTTAACCAAAATCATGAATTTTCAAGAAAGAAGATAAATTTCCTAAAAAAAAAATGAATTTTCAACCAAAGGCATAGATTTTTAACTGTTAGGTCACCTAACCGTTTCACTTTCACTCGCTATTGGTTTTTACAAAACCCTCCTTTGATATGTTTTTAAACAATATTTTGCGACTTCTATTTTCGACGTGTAGATAACCAAAACAAAACATCGGCACAGAAAAATATACATGAGAATCACTGATACATAAGCTGTGATTGGTGGAAAATCCGACATCTTTAACGTCAGAAGGGCCCTCCCTCGACATCGTGATAGGAAATTCATATTTCAACATTAAATTAAAAATAGTAAACAATACGTCAAAAACATTTTATGGGCGTTTTTAAAATTAAAATTGTATAAAATTAGAATTCTATAAAATATAAGATTGATTCATTGGAAAAGTGATGTTTGAATTTGGAAACAACCCAATTTGTTGAACTGAATATGCGAGATACATCAGTGTTTTCTTCGCTTTCATCAAGTCACTGAACAAAGAGTGAAGGACTTCCGCATGTTGTATTGAATAAATTATAGTAATATGGCTCAAGCGTTTAGGATGTATATGAATAAATGTAAAGTCAGAAAGACCACTCTACTCGGCATCAAGCGCAGTGTTTACCTACTAAATTCAAATGCTTCTAAATTTCATGCTCGGTTGTGATTTGGCATAAAATCTTATCTAATGTCAATGTAGTAAGTCTGATATCACAGCAGTCGAATCTCGATGTAGCAAAATGTAACGCAATAATAAATGCGTTATTCATCATTTGTTTAATTTCTATCTACCATAGTAATTATAATTAATATGCATTATTATAAATGCTCTGAATATTAATTTATACAATTATACACTGAACCCGGGCGCTGGATGTCTAGAAACGGCCCCGAGTAGATTACAGTGGATTAATCTGGATTGTTGGTGGATTATTCCTTATTACAAGTAGAGTTAAACAAATTAATCGTTTAAAAATCAATAGTTAAACAAATTAATCTTTAGCAAAACAAAAAACGGACTTTCAACCAAACTGTTGAGTTTTCTACCAATGTGATGAACGTTTAACTAAAATGATAAATCTTCAACTGGAATAGTTGAATTTTATATCAAACGGGTACAAAAATTTTACACCAAATAGTTTCATTTTCATTCAAAAAAGATACATTTTCAACCAAAAATAGAATATTTAAATTTTCTGTTGCAAAAAACTAATTGCTAACAAAAAACGAATTTTCAATTGGAATCGTTGAATTTTCAATCAGAGATGAATTTTCAATTAAAATTATGAGTTTTCATCGAAAAAATTAATTTTTAACAAAAGAGTTTAACTTTCAACCAAGGAGTTGAATGTTCAAATAAAAGGGATGAATTATCAATGAAAAATATAATATAATTGAAATTTCAACCAAAAAAGATTTTAATTTTCAATAAGAAACAGTTGAACTCAACCAAAAAAAAAAAAAAAAAATTTCAAGAATAGTTGTATCTTCGATCAAAAAATACTTCTTCTTCAACAGAAAAAACAAACTGTTGAATTTTCAAGGAAAAATATCAATATTCAACCGAGAAGATTAATTTTCTACCAAAAAGGATGAATACATTCAAAAGAAAAAAAAACGAAAAGGGTACTTGGCCTAATATTTCATTTACAATACATTTCTTTAAAAAATTTTTTCGAATTTTTATGGGGATATCCCCAAAATTTGTTCGAATCCACCCAAAAATAAATCTATTTTTTTTGTTTTGAAAAAAATGATATTTAGGGGTGGCGCAAGCCCCATGAAGTTTAACATGTATTTCCCATAAGAAAAAAAGACGTTTTTGTAAATCTTATTCAGAATCCTCAATATTATCTCAATCGAGTTGAAACTCAACATTTCTCTTCAAAATTAGCCATAGAATACGAATAAAATATCACTTTTCAAAAACCAACACCATAAGTCTGTTTTATAGGGTTCCAAAAAAACCCCATAAGTGAAAAAATGGGTTTTTGCGAGTTTTTGGCGCTAATTATAATTTTTTCGCGGTTTTTTTAATGCGAATTGTTTCTAATACATAAAATATGACTTTAAACTAAAAATTAGATATTTTAATGAATTGTTTAAACAATTTATTATTGTTTTTAGCAATTTTCTCATAGAATGTAGTTAGAAAGACGCGGTTTTTTCACAAATTTTCCATTCGTTGTCCAATTTTCAATTAGAGGGAAGTGATAGTTCATTAATTTTAACAATAGTGATTGTTTAAACAATTTATTATAATTATTAATAATATTATATTTGAATAATGCTAGAAAGATGTGGCTTTTTTTTTAATTTCTGGCTTTTTGTCTAATTTTCATCTATAGTGAAGTGGTAATAAATTCAAGTTCACAACATAATTTTTTAAACAATTTATTATAATTATTAATAATATTATATTTGAATAATGCTGAAAAGATGCGGTATTTTTTTGAAATTTCTGGTTTTTTGTCCACTTTTCATTCGGAGTGAAGTAATAATGAATTCAAGTTAACAAAATAATTGTTTAAACAATTTATTATACTTATTAATAATATTATAATTGAATAATGCTAGAAACATGCGGTTTTTTTTAATTTCTGGCTTTTTGTTTAATTTTCATTTGGAATAAAGTAATAATGAATTCAAGTCAACAAAATAATTGTTTAAACAATTTATTATCATTGTTGATAATATTCTCTTTGCTTAATCGGTAGAATGTTGCGGTTTTTTCTGAAATTTTCAACTGCTTGTTTATTTTTTATTAGGCGTGACTTGATACTCAATTAGATTTAGCAAAAATTATTGTTTAAACAAATTATTATTGTTTATGACTATCGTCATCTATATCGATTGCGCCTGGTAGTTGCGGTTTTTGGCAATTTTTACCTTTCTGTCCTTTTTTTACTTAGTGAGGTAATAATTAATTAAAGTTAACAGAAAAGTTGTTTAAACAATTTAATATTGTTTATAACTATCTTTTCTCAGATAAGTGCTAGAAAGTGGCGGTTTTTTCTAAAATATTTCACTTTGCATCGCCTTTTTATTTATGAACAAGTAATAAGTCAACCGCAACAAAAATTATTTTTCGAAAGGTATTGCCGATTTAAGTGAATTATTTTTGCTCTTTTCCAAATGTTAAAAAAAATTAATTTAAAGAAAAAAAACTATTTTACACAAGAGGCAAAAACAAAGAATAGTATACTTAGGAATAAGTTGAAGGACTAGGTCTTTGAATGACTTGTAGAAGTTTTTTTTATTACAACAAGAAGTTTATTGCAAAGCGTAAAAGAAAAACTTGGAATTGCAAATCTCTAATGTTTATATATTAATTTTTAGTAATTAAGCAAGCGAAGCAAAGTGAAAGATTTTAGAAAAAACCGCCACTTTCTAGCACTTATCTAAGAAAAGATAGTTATAAACAATATTAAATTGTTTAAACAACTTTTCTGTTAACTTTAATTAATTATTACCTCACTAAGTGAAAAAAGGACAGAAAGGTAAAAATTGCCGTAAAACCGCAACTATCAGGCGCAATCGATATAGATGAAGATAGTCATAAACAATAATGATTTGTTATTACTTCACTACAGATGGAAATTGGCCAAAAAGCCAGAAATTTAAAAAAAATCCGCATCTTTCTAGCATTATTAAAATATAATATTATTAATAATTATGATACATTGTTTAAACAATCACTATTGTTAACATTTGTGTGAAAACCGCGTCAATATTAGGCCAAGTAGCCTTTTCGTTTTTTTTTCTTTTGAATGTAATTAATAATAACTTCATGTATTGTGTTGAATATTCATCCTTTTTGGTAGAAAATTAATCTTCTCGGTTGAATATTGATATTTTTTCTTGAAAATTCAACAGTTTGTTTTTTCTGTTGACTAAGAAGTATTTTTCGATCGAAAATACAACTATTCTTGAAATTTTTTTTTTTTTTTTTTGGTTGAGTTAAAACTTATGGGAAATACATGTTAAACTACATGGGGCTTGCGCCACCCCTGAATATCATATTTTTCAAAACAAAAAAAATGGATTTATTTTTGGGTGGATTCGAACAAATTTGGGGGGTGTCCCGATAAAAATTAAAAAAAAAAAATTTCCAATGCATTTTTGGAACACCCTAAGGGACATGCATGATAAACATTTTGAAAATATATTCTACTATCGTTCCAAAATAAATAAAAATCTCAAAACCCCCTTAAAATTTGTCTCATGATAGATACTTTTACCATAAATGAGGAAAATCAGAGTGGTCCACTCCTCGGATGATTATTACAATACTTACCAATTTCTTTGAATAAAAGAAAGGCGATGAGAACGAGAGCCCCGAAAAAAGGCCTCATTTTCTTTCTGCGTTGACAAAACTCACTACTTTTATGATAATTTTTGTACAGGACAACTTATGATTTTTCAGAAATCCACAAGCTAATATAGATAATGGCCGACTGACGTACATACGTAGATAGAAGTGTGGAAGTAGAGTATATCTAGATAGAGAGGTGGAGCTATTTACACTTAATAACTTCGTTTCAGTCTCGGAAAAAAATTATTTGCTAAACGAGTGTTTTTTATCTGTCATCTAGCTACAAATATTCTTAGGAACGAAACGACGCGCTGATGAAATTTATTGATTTGATTTATCTATCTTTCTGTTTGAATTACCAACATTTTTCCGTGCAGGCGTTTAATCTAACATGACTGCGTGATAGTTTGAGAGTCAACGCGTCATTGAAATAAATATTTGTACACTAAATACTACATTTTAGGCTATGTATGTCAGTAAAAATCAAAAAGTCTTGTCACTTAAATATTATATGTTTCTTTCAATCAGAAGAATATCTCACTATATAAATGCATATTTGCTCAGCTTAAATAAATACACATTATAATAATGAATATTGGCACTAAGTTTGAACTAAGAGGTACCCAAGATACCTTTTTTCAAAAAGTAGACTTTATTTGGTAATAAGAAATCATCCAGGTCCAACAGTAACAATTTTCTCGGAGACTGTTGCGAAAACAATACCTACCATCAGTAACATTGTTTACTGTTCATAAACGTTTGGGCTTCATTTTTATAACAATTGGTATGATTGAAACCCCTTCATGAGGATATGAAATTTGTTTTCATTTTTTTATTTATGCTTGACAGCCGTTTAGACAATATGTTTTTTTCATATCAATCCACGCTTCCTGGAATAAATTAAATTTTTTATGAAGAGCTAGAAAAATGTAATTTAACAACATTCTTGTTTTTCTAACTTTGTTCAAACAATCGGAAGACAGTGTTTTGAAATTCGTGACATGCTACGTCATGTTTGCAGTTTCACAGTATGACCTTCTTATTGCTTGAATGGTGTTGATAGTGCTATACGATTGCGATATTTTATGGAAAATTTCTAATTTTCACGTTTTCTATTTCAAAAACTTTTTTAATTATTATATACAGTCGATAATAAACTCACTTATTTATATTAAGGAATTAGTTGCTTTCCACTGTTGAATTAAGAAATCTCTTAACTAATCGAATTATTAATTTTCTACTAATCTTTGGTGGCTCAATTTTCGAAGTAAAAAAGTACTTTTTCAATCAATAAAAATCATTTTTCAAAAAAAATAGATTTATTTTTCAGCAAAGTGATGAATCTCTAACTAAATTTTAAAATTTTTTAGCCGAGAAGACAAATTTTCTATAAAACAGATGAATTTTCAACCCGACACTATCAATTCTCAACATGGAATATAATAGTTAATGTTTCGACTAAAAAATATTTTTACTTTAAATAAAAAACAATTGAATTTAAGAAAACAGTCACTTTTTTAACAAAAAAAGAGGAATTTCCTGCGAAAAGAGATTCATTGTTAAACTAAAGCGGGACGAATTTTCAACAAAAGAGTTGAGTTCTTCTACCAAGAAAGATTTTTCAGTCAAGAAAAAAAAATAACCTTATTGTAGAATTTTTAAGTCCAATAGGCTATTTTTCTACAAAAGTGTTGAATCTTCAACCCCAAAATATGAATTTTGAATCAAGAAGTTAATTTCCAAACTAAAAAGGCGAATTTTCAACCAAAAAGGTTAAAAAAATTTCAAAAAAATTGTTGAATATATTCATAATACCTAAGACCTTATAAAAAGCTTATGGGTCCTATAAAATCGTTTCATAGCTTTCAAAACTTCAGGAAAATCCTCACAACCTCATGATTTTTTTTAACCCTTACAATCTTCAAAATCCTTGGAAATTTCTTAATATTTTTTTAAATCTCTTAAAAATGCCTGGAATCTTTGAGAATTCCCTAAAATATTTAGAATACTTTGAAATCTTTTGAAATTCCTTGAAATATTTCGAAGCAATTGAAAATTCTCAGGAATCTTCAATATGACCCTAAAATCCATTGAAATCACTTGAGTTTATTGAAATAAATTGAAAATTTCTTGGGAACTTTGAAAATATATTAAACTATTTCAAATGCTTTGAAATCTTGGAAAACCCCTTGACACTTTTCAAAGCTCTTGAAAAATCCTTGGAGTTAATGAAAATACTGAAATCATTTGAAAACCCTTCAAATTATTCAAGATTCCTTGAAATCTTTTTAAATATTTTAAAATTTTTATGAAAATTTTAAATCTCAGGAAATATCTCGAAATATTTGAAAATCTCTCAAAATGTTTGAAATTATGTGAAATCCCTATAGTTTTCTGAATAAATTCTATGAAATACAAGAATTTCAAGGAAATCAAGGAATTTTTGTAAAGCAGCTTTAAATTTTTGACTTTTTAACAAATAATAAATTTTTTAACAAAATGGTTGAATTTTTAACGAAGAAAAATTTAATTATCAACAAAACAGTTTCATTTTCAAGAAAACAGTTGAATGCTCAAGAAAATAATTAAATTTTCAACAAAAGAGTTGAATCTTTAACTAAAATGATGAATCTTAAACAAAACAAAAATAAATTTTAAATAAAGAAGTTTAAGTTTCAACAAAATTGTTTTTCCAATTAAAATAGATGAATTTTTCCCGAAAAAATGTGATAGATACTATTTTAACAAAAAAAGATTATAATTTTATTAAAAAAAAAAACAAAAACAATTGAATTCGATCAAGAAAGTCGAATTTTCAACAAAATAGTAGAATCCTCTCAAAAAGCGATTAATTTTTAACCAAGAAGTTGAATTTTTATTTAAAAAAAGAAAAAAAAATTTATACCGACAGTGATGAATTTTCAAACCAGAACGACAAACTTTCCACAAATAGTCGAATTTTCTACTAACAAAGATTTTTCAATCAATAGAGAAAAAACTATTTTAAACAAATTGTTTAATTGTAATGTTAAGAAGATGACTTCGCTACAAAAGAGTTCAATTTCCAATGAAATAGTTGAATTTTCTACCAGAAAAGGTAAATTTTCAACCAAAAATAAAATAGTTCAATATTTAGTTTAAGAAATGAATTTTCTACGAAAAAAAGACGAATTTGAAAAAAAGGAATTTTCAACTAAAAACTATCCACTTTCAATTAATAATGGAATAATTAAATTTTCAACAAAATAGTTAGATCTTCAACCAATAAAGTGAATATTTGATAAAGGAATTTATATTTTACCCAAGTAGTTGCACTTTCAGCGAAACTAAATAATACATTTTAGACTTTTTCAGTAAAAAATCCAAAAGGTGACAATATCATCTCTGGGAATCATAATTTAATAATAAAATAATTATTGATAATTACAGGGTCATATTAGGCGTATTATTTCCAATAATATCGTTTCTGCCAATTATTTCAATTGCTTCCTCATAGAGGGAGGTTTGTAATGACCTACATTTTCAAATATACTTTTTTGACATATTTTGATAATTCGACCCCAGGAGCTCGAAAATAAAGTTTTTAAAAAATGTCCGTGTGTGTAACTTTTTTCTGATCACCATAACTCGAAAAGTAAAAGAGTTATGATCATGAAATTTGAATGAAGTGTAGCTCGGATTGATATCCAGGTCTGCACGGAGAAAAATGGAAGGTCATTTTGGCCATCTAGATGCGCAAACAGACTATATTGCAGGGTCAACTATAGGATAGCCCCTGAAGATGGTTAAAGCGACTATCTCTAGAAGGTTAAAACAAGAGGTTCAAATCGATCATCTCAGAGTGTCGACTTGGTCATCTTGGACGGTCGACTCAAGCGTCATGAAGAGTCGAACCGATCATCAAAGATGGCGGAATGGAATTATAAAGGGCGAATCGCTCATCATAGAGGGTCGATTTGGTCATATCAGATAGTCGACTTGATCTCCTCGGACTCTCGACCTGGCCATCTTAGGGGGTCGATTTGACTATCCTAGATTTCTATATTTGTTGTCCTTTTCCTACTTATTCCAGTCTCTCTCTGATAAGAGACTGGAAATTAAAAAATTGAGTGGAACCTATAAAACCTGAAAGTTTATATGAAATACATGAATTCTCAAGGCACTTTTTATTCTTTGTGGAGAGTGAGCTGTATGAGACATAATTTCATATGCAAAAACAGTGCACATGGACAATATATTTTTTGGAGCACGAAAGGCTAAGGACACGGCACGGTGCCACACTGAATTGTAAGATTCCAAACATTGAAGTGAATTTAGAAACCAATATCCCACATCTCGCTACTTTCTGCATCATCAATGAATGCTACAATTTTTTGCACGTTTTCAGTTTGAAACGACACGGTGACAAAAAATTAATAGCTGAAGGTCCAGTTACGCCTTTATCCTAAATCCCTTGGAAGCATCAAATTTGACGTTGAAAATTCAAAAGAATAAACTTAATTCACTTTCAATCATGTTCTCTCTTATGCACTTCAATCTCCACGCATATTCGAAATATCAAAAAGCAGTTTAAACTTGTTAAAAATATGTTTAAGTTAAGTAAACAGCAAATGTGACGCTGAACGGATCAATGACATTCACTCGCTCCGAAATTGCTATGAACCACGGTGCTCGCAACTCTCGTGTCCTTTCCAGTGGCCCCAACTTTGGCATGTTGAGCTACTGCGCTTGCCTGGCGCAGCGGTCCTCATTGGTCGCTGTTGGCGCGCGATTCAAACCGGATATAATTAACAATTATTGAGATTAAATTAGATAATTATTATAAATTGCACATTAATATCAGAAATTACGTAATTAGTGATGTAAGGTTAGAAAAAAATAATAATGCGTATGTTTTGTAATTGATAGTTTCTTTTTTCAGTTCCAAAGACTAACTTATATTTCAGCGTTAAAAAAATATATAGAAAATTTTAAAAATATTATAAATACGTATCTTCAAATCTTTGAATGGACATTTTTCTTATTCAAAAACCTTTTTTATTGAAATATAAATTTATCTTTTGAAGTCAAAAAAAATATGCTATCATTAACGAAGTATACGCATTATTATTTTTTTCTAACCTTACATCACAAATCACGTAATTTCTGAAATTAATGTGCAATTTATAATAATTATCTACTTTAATTTCAATAATTGTTAATTATACCCGGTTTAAATCGCGCGCCAACAGCGACCAATGAGGACCGCCGCGCCGGGCAAGCGCAGTAGCTCAACATGCCAAAGTTGGGGCCACTGGTCCTTTCACACTGCATCCATCGCGTCGACAACCGGACTGGTTGAGGTTGGCGCGCATATTTGAAATGATTAAATGTAAAAAGCAATTTTAAACAGCAAATGATAAGAGTTAAGTTATTAAAAATAATTCTTTGCTCACAAGAAGGACTTGTAAAGTAAAATTCAAATTATTTATTAGATTTTTTCCTTGAAAATAAATGATAGATTTTAATTTTAAAGAAAGGAATATATTTCCCATCTTAAATATGAATTTACAATAATTCCTAATATTCTTATGCACTTTACATTTATTATTTGTTGTGAACTTTTGACTTACACATTTATTAATTTTAAATAAACACGCCAACGGTAACTAATCAGGTTGGCCTTCCGCGATGGGTCAATTGCTCTTCCGTGGATGGTCGAAATGAGTGAAAACTAGATGATCGTATTGGCCATCCCAAAAGGATACTTCGATTATCCCTGATAGTGAGTCTGACCTTCTTACAACACTTAGACTGGCCATGAAATGAGAGTCTCTCTGACTATGTCGAAAAAATTCGGAAAGGCTCTTTAGACCATCTAGAAGAACGAACTGGCTCTCTAATTTTGACCCTCTAACTTTGACCATCCATTTTTCTCCGTGTGATAGGATTTTGAGCTAGATCGACTATTTAGAAATAGTTGGTATATTCGTCATATTTGTTTGAACATTCTTCCAATTTGGTTGAAAATTTAACTATTTTAATGAATTTTTTTTGTTTTAATTCATAATTTTAGTTGAAAATTTATCCCTTCGTTTGAAAATTCATATTTTTGATTAGGCATCAAATTATATGGTTAAAAATTAATCTACTTTGTAGAAAATTCAACAATTTTGTGAAAGTCATTCATTGGTTGAAAATTGAACTGTTTTGTATAATTCATACCATTTGGTTAGAATTACTTTCTAAACAAAAAAATTCCCCAAAACAAGATTTTTTTGCGTAAAATTGTTTCCAACACTTTTTTTCCAAACAGTTTTTTTCTTCAAAATTGTAAGCTTTTATTTTCAGAATGATGCCAGAATCATTTAATCACAATCTGAGATCAACCGGTGATTAAAAAAAAATTGCAACAACTTTTTCTGTGATTTCGGAATAATTTTTATTCAGCTTTTGAGCGAAAAGAAGCCGATTATATTCAAAATCCAAAAAATAAAAGAAATAAGGCAGAAAATTATTTTGCATAAAAAGCGCTTCCACGATTTTTTAAATTGCATATCAAAAATACTCGAACATCATCCGAGAAGAAAATTCTGCCAAAAAAAAAGTCCAGTAATATAATTTTTTAATAACCCTTTGCAATAAAGGAATATATAACCGTTTGTAGGAAATCAACAGTTACAATTTTCGAAAAAATGTTTTTGAATTTTTTGACTATATTAAGTTTTTAACAATCTCAGAGTAAAGAAAGTTTTTTATTAAGAAATTTTTTAATTTTTGGAAGTCAAAATTTTTTATTTTGAAAAAAGCGGTTCGACGATTTTTTTTCCGCAAAATATGCGCATACTATGTAAGAATAATATTCCACCAAAATAACTTCTTGTAATGTCTTTTTTAGGTTACAGTTGGTTAAAGCTCACCGTGAGAGGTTTCTCAAGTATTTCAAATACGTGAAGAAATTTAAAAAAGCTTAGAAATTAACAAAATACGTTCAAATCGATTCACTTAAAACAATATTTTTTTTTTTATTTAAAAAAAGATTTCCACAAATTCTGCCCATAAATTTTTGAAAATATCAAACAAGTCATCTCATACGAAAAATGTCGTTTTAGCATAAATTTTTTAGTATAAATTATCAGATCAATCAGATTTCAAAGTTAAGATATTGTGTATGTGCATCATAACTTATATCATAGTTCAAAGCATCCTTCTAAATCTCACGACAATGGTTAAAATAAAGGTCTGACAAAAATTCGAACACGTCAAAATAAATATGCGCGTCCATAAAATTGATTAAGAATAAAAAAAGATTGATCAAATACCTTTGAAATCATTGGAGACAATGGCAGTACTCTTTTCACCTGAAGATTTTCAAAATACAAAGGATTACGAAGGCGTTCCAAGATTTAAGTTCGGTTCTGGATAATCGTGACCGCCAAATTTGCCTCGGCTAAAACAATAGTGATTATGCCTCGATATCCTTAGAGAAATTAGTGTCTAGAATCAACCTGCGATTTTTATCATGGCGTGAATGGATCTCCAGAGATGCGTTAGAAACAAAAATCCACATGATTTTTATATTTAGAGTCAAGGAGATTTTGGCATCTCACAATCAATCATCCACTACTAATAAACGACACACTTTTCGTGTTCTCGGCGAGTACGTAAAGCTTGGCACGAAGCTTTGCCCTCAAGGCTTGAAATGAACAAATTAAAAATGAACGGAATAATAATCCCGCTCGTACTTATATTTCTCCTTTTCGGAAATCTCTTGCCCCACGTCACGCATCCTCTTGCAAAAGGACCTCGCTGATGAGTGCTGGAGGAGTCACAAATAATTCCCCAATTGGCGTACGTACGAAATAATCAGTACCGTAAAGATTTAAATTGATTGGACTAAATCGAGGAACTCGCATTTCTGTCGCTAGCGAAAATAGTTAAAATAATAAAAACTCGCTTCAATAACCTACTCTTTGGATATAATATATTTAGCTTCCTAGCTTTTCGCTTATTTCATAAAGATTGAATCTGATAAGAGTTCATTCTTCTGACCTATTTTTGTTTTTATTTACTTTTCGAAATATTTCCAATATAAAATTTTAGCGCTTTGCTGACAGAATATTCTGTAAATATAGAGTAGAGAAAATCTATGTTATTGAGAGTACGATGTCTTAGCAGTTTACGTACGAGGCTTCGACGATACAATCATCTGACCAGTTCGTGTCTGCTACTAAGACTTTTTGAGAAGATAATTTCTTAGTCGAGTCACAATGTAAAAATCTCGAACTTAGCAATTATGCTCCTCTAGAGCAGGCCTGCCCAAGTAGGGGAAAACTGCTCATTTGCCAGATAGGAATTTAACACCACCACCGACCTCTACTCATTCAACTTCACGAGAGCCACCATCATTCAAGCCTCTGGACCAGTGAAGAGGGAAGTGGTGGTGGAACTCGAACATGTGGCGAATGAGCAGTTTTCCCCTACTTCGACAGGCCTGCTCTGGAGTACTATCAATTCCTTGGAGATGTTCCAAAAGGTCGCACCCCAATATCTCGTGATTCGATTGAGAACGCCAGACTAACGCTCGTTAGTCTGGGAAGCTGGAGTCAGTCGACACCGTGTTTCAAGAATATAATTCTATCGCCTGTGTCCGAAATTCTCCGGATCGTTCTCGCTCGCCTGTGAGCAAGGACCCCAACCTTAGCACGTAGAGGTACTGCGCTTGCGCGAGATATGCGTGAGAGGAACACGGCGCGGCTTATTATTGCCGTGGTAACGGGTTGTCGCGTCGTGTTCCTCTTGAGCGTCCTAGCGCAAGCTCAGTCCGTCTACATGCCAAAGTTGGAATCACTGTCTGCGAGCTCCCTGAATGCCTTTCTGGGTCTTAGCGGCGCTATTTAAAGACTCACATCCTTCCCGTGTGCTTTCGTTGCGTGGGTGGGGATACCCGCGGCTGCGCTTTGAGTTCGCGCCTGACGCGGAGGCCCTTCCACGACTAAGTATGTATGGTTGCGAGTTTGTAGGGGTAAGCTGTATACGTTACAAACTTCATATAAAAATCATCTACTTTTACGGATCCGAATTAATTTTTACACAAGTTCATTTATATATGTCGAGAGGAAGTTATACTTTCAATTGAAACTCGTAGGTCAGTCGTTTTAGAAAACGTTGATGCAAAACGCAAGATGAATTTTTAACGGAAAATGGAATAGTTAAGGTTAACGTACATACCTATCATGAGACAAATTTTGAGGGGGTTTTGAGATTTTCGTTAATTTTGGAACGATAGTAGAATATATTTTCAAAATGTTTATATCAATGAATGGACTCATCTTTTCTGAATTCGAAACGCCTATTAGAAGTTTAATTTAGTCTAAGCAAAATTATTATAATAATGAATAAGCGGAACGATCTATATGCGCCTATTATGAAACAACTGTGGACTCTTGTTCAGGTCTTCCATAATCAGGGCCGTACCCAGACGGGGTGACAAGGGTGCATTACACCCGGGTGGCACTAGCAAGATATTACTGAGGGGGCGGCCGCAGACCAGAAGAGAATATCCAAATCCAAACCGTTTGCATTTTAGTTTGCACTTGTTCTTCATCAGTTGAAGATCTGTGCAAAGATTCTACGGTTAAAATAAAACAAAGGTAATTACAAAAATAATGTTGGTTCTTATCGCATCTTTGTATCAATTATTGACAATCATTTCATGACAGCTTGACAGAATTATACGGAACAAAATATGTTAAAACAAGTCACGAAGCTTTATGTTTGCAAAAAAATTTTAAAGAATTCAAGTTTCTTTGCTCGATTGTAATTTGGTACGAAATCTTAACAAAAATTAATATAGTCAGTAAAGTGTTACAAAGCTCTCATTAAGATCTTCCATCTTCTATTAATTTAATTTCTGATCTTACAAAGTTTCTCATCGAAAAGTGAACTGATGAAGGTTTTAAGGAATATGTAACAGAAGCAGCCAAACTCGCAAGAGAATTTGAAGCAGAGGTGAACTTTCCAGCTGCCAGCGAAGTTCCGCAGAGACGAAAAGCTAGGCAAGCAGGCTATGAGCACGTTGACGAACCGGTACAAAATCCTGAGCTTCGTTATAAAGTTGAATTTTATTTCACATTATTGGATTTAGTCATTACTGCCCTAGCAGAAACATTTGAATTTCTTTACCATTTCACAGACACTTTTGGATTTCTTTTCAACAGTAAAAATCTCAAAGAATTAGAAAAACAAGAGCTTTTGAAAAAGTGCAAGAACTTTGAGGTAGCTCTTACGGACCAAACCAGGAAAACGTCTAATGTAAATTCTATATTGAATTAAATGATAAACTTTTAGCATTACGGGACATTAAACCTACGGATGAAGCAGGCACAGAAATGTTCAGGTTTATTTTAAAAAATAACTTACACTTGGTGTTTCCGAATGTAGTAATAACAGTTAGCTTACTTAATTATTTAGACTCTACCAGCGTCCGTTGCTACCGCAGAAAGATCATTTTCAAAGTTAAAATTGATCAAAACTTATTTAAGATCATCAATGACGGAAAATCGACTTTCAAATTTAGCGATTATATCGATTGAGCGTGCATTGGTTAAAATACTACAAGCAAATTACTTAATAGAATAGTTTGCAGAAATAAAAGCTAGACAAGCAAGCTTTTTATAAAAATATTTGTAAACATTGAAACATTTGTGCAAAAAAATTTTTACAACAAAACTATGACTTACAGTATTTACTTTTAATTTTTATTTATAAATATTTGAATCTCGAAGGTAGAAGGACAAGGGCGGCAGGGCAGTTCTGCGCCCGGGCGGAGCCAGGGTAACAAAGAAATGTTTTTTTTTTTTTTTTTAATATTATTATGTCTTACTTTATATTATTTTCTAAATTAAATCGAACTAAAGAGTACAATGAACTTTTATTTTAATCGTTCATAGAGATAAATAAATTGAATAAATGTTTCCGTTAAAATTGGCAAACCTAACCTATAAAGAGCAGTTTTCGTGAACGAAGTGGATTAAATTATATTTTTGCTCAAAAATGTTTTTTATAAGGAATTAATTTTTATTCAGGTAGATGAAAAAGAGGAATAAACCATGAAGTAACTTTTTTTTTTCTTATATTGTACTTAATAATAACTTCATGTGTTTTGTTGAATATTCGTCCTTTTTGGTAGAAAATTAATCTTCTTGGTTAAAAATTTATATTTTTCTTCGAAAATTCAACAGTTTGTTTGAAATTTATTTTCTCGGTTGACTGAAAATTATTTTGTAATTGAAAACTCAATTGTTTCTGAAAATTTTCCTTTCTGGTTGAATTCAACTGTTTCTTTTTGAAGTTAAAATCTTTTTTGGGTAAAATTTCAATTATATTACATTGTTCGTTAAGAATTGATCTTTTTATTTGAAATTTCAAATCCTTGGTTCAAAGTTAAACACCTTTCTTAAAAATTAATTTTTATCGTTGAAGATGCATCATTTTAATTGAAAATTTAACTACCTTTTTGAAAATCGATTTCTTCAACTCAAAATTGAACTATTCCAGGTAAAATTTAACTATTTTGTTGAAAATTGATTTTTTTCATTCAAAAATTTAACTATTTGGTGGAAATTTTTTTTACCTTTTTGGTATAAAATGCAACTATTCCAGTTGAAGATTCAACATTTTAGTGGTTCTTCTATTTGTATTCTCTACGACGCCTGTGATTGGCCAGAGTGCCCCATGGTGGGGACTGGTCGAACTTGATTGGCCAATCAAGGTCTTTTTTAAAAAACCCGAGAGAACGAAAAGCCAAATCGGATTATTATTATATCCATTATCCCTATTGATGTTATGAGGGTGTTTTAAGATTTCGATTGCTTCTCTATGTTTTCTTGGAAATGTATTGCACGTTTTTGCGATGACGGTTGTTTTGTCAAATAGAATGCTATGTCATGTTTCAATATGATGCTCAGCTAGTGCTGATTGCGTAAAAAGTTTTAGCCTAACTTTACTCTCATGTTCTTTTACACGTTGGTTTACCGCCCTCCCCGTTTCTCCAATATAGACTTTGCCACAAGA
>CAKNYM010051363.1:359793-371778 GCA_932195095.1 Andricus curvator | reverse complement strand
TATCTTTAGGGTTATTTAGAAGTTGTCCTATTTTCACAGGTGGTTTAAATATGGTTTGAATGTTGTGTTTGTTGAGAATTCTTCCTATTTGTTCTGTAATACCTTAAATGTAGGGTGGCATGGTGGTAGTTTTTCTCTCTCTTTCTTTATTAGGTTGTTTTTACTTGTTTCTTTGAGTGTATTTTCTTATTGCTTTATTAATTTTTTCGTTTGTGTAATTGTTTTGTATTAGCATTTTTTTAACATTTTGTAGTTCCTTTTGTAAGTTATCTTTATCTGTCATGGAGACAGCTCTGTATATATGGGAGTTGATGACTGATTGCTTTTGAGATGGGTGGTGGTGGAAGGAGGCATGTAGGTACCTGTTTGTATGGGTAGGTTTTCTGTAAACTTCATGTCCTAATGTGTTATCAGATCTTCTGTAAACTAGTACGTCACGGTGTGCCTGAACCAACTTTAAATGCAAGGTCATAGCACATCCAATTTTTTTCTACATTTGCAACTTCTGATTCCTCCAAAGATTCCATCGAAAGGCAAACTTTCAAAAAACCTCCGCCACTATCTATTCCGAATTTCAAATGCATTTCATGAACTTCCCTTTTTTCTTTAACAAAGTGAAATAATCCTTTTACATAATTGCAAAACACTAAAGTTTCTGCAGCAGTTGCAGTATCGTTATTTTTAGTGTTAATCACATTACACTCTTTCATACTGAAATAGAAATCAAGAGAATGGTTCAAAGTTTTTAATTTTTGTTTTAAATGTGGTTGAAATAATTTTCTGACATTCGTAGCGACGCGAAGAGCTGCTGTAATACCATGTACTTGATTCGTTGAAAGCCCATAACTTGTTCCAATTTTTAAGACATCTTCAGCAGAAACACGGTTCCGTTTTTTGCTTTCTGATTGCTGTTCAGTCAAAGAAATTTTCAAAGGCTTTCCATGTTTCTGAGATAAAGCGATTACAGTATTTCTATCTGATTTATTTTCCTCAACGTTTGTCGCTTTTTCATTCGAAATTACTTTAATCAAATGACACACCAAGTGTTCTTTTTCTTTTGGGAAGATATTATTGTCCCTACACCGTTTTAAGAAAGCTAAAGCTGTTAGTAGCTTAGCTTGAGCGTCGGCAACATTCATACATAGTTCCGCACACGATTGAAACCCGAAAAAGCTTTAAAATTTGAAATTTTAATTTATCATAATGAATCATCGTGAGAGTATTAAATCTTCTACAATAAATAAAGTATTTCCAGTTAAGATTGCATGTATTTCAAAAAATATGACATTAAAAAACATAATTTGATAACATAAATGAATTACAAAAGGCTTTTCACAGTAGCATCGAGTGTGATGTAAAAATGATTACGCGATGCATTATTGTGTTTTTTTAGTGTTAATATGGTTATCCTCCATGACCTCCATGATAACCCCAATCAAAGTGAGAATCAGGATCATCATCAGAATTCCATGGCTTTAGATGGAAATTTAGATTCGACTGTCCTGCTTGGCCATAATCATATCCTTGTTGCGGATTCTGTAAAAGTTGTTGGCGTTGTTCGTGAAGATAATCTAGAGTTCCTGGTGAATGAAGTTCATCAAAAGCTGTAAAAAAATATTATTTTAGGGCCAATTTCAGGTATTGAAATAAGACTCAGAAAAAAACAGTCCCGAGTGGTACCAAATTGAGACCACTGGTGAGAATCTAGATTCATTTGTCTTACATTGAAAATAACGGCATGAAGTTATCTCAATAAAAAATAGGACACACAAAAAATGATACCGTAAAAAAGAGACCTCTGTTTTTGCAGTTAAGTAAGGATTTGGCTTACCATAACCATAATTTGTAACCGAATGATCAGTTTGGGTTAGGCTGGTTGATCTGATTGGGCTGGGCGGATTCTGCAAAAGTTGTTGTCGTTGATGGTGAAGATACCCTAGAGTTCCTGGTGAATGAAATCCATCAAAGCCTGTAAAAAATATTATCTAATGTCTAATTTCAGGCATTGAAATAAGAAATCAAGATTCATTTCTTTTACATCAAATATAACAGCAAGAAGTTATTCTATTAAAAAATATGACGCACAAAGAATGCTACCGTGAAAAAAGAGATCTCTAGATCTCTAGTTTTTGCAGTGAAGTAAGGATTTGGCTTACCATCACCAAAATATGTTATGGAAGTAGGCGATGGGACTGAGATGGTTGGGCTGGAACTTTGACGATTTCCTAATTGCTGAGATATTCCGCGTAGAGGAGGTACGACCAAGCCAGATGGAATTGCATTACCTTGAGAAGGAGCTTGGCCTCTCGGCCTGACAGCGACAGGTCTTCTAGCTACATTTGTCAAATTTAAAAAAAATTATTATAACAAGTGGTCGACCACTTTCACTTAGCGTGCACGAGGAATATATTCTCAAATGATACTTTAGAATATTCGAGAATATATCGGCACATTTGGAAATACATATATCTGTGAATACAAGGAATACTTGGAATATATGTGTTCTTGAAGTTCCGTACGTTCAAATGAAGGAAATCTTTTATTGGTGACTTTACAAACAAGTAAAAGTGCTAAAATGCTTTTTAATTTTTATTGTAATATTTTAATATTTTAACATGTAGTTGGAACAAAATTTATTAATAGAATGAAATTGGGGGAAATATTTCGTTCATTTAAACGTTTAGAACTTTAAGTACACGATTATATCAAAACATGATAAAATATGTGAGACTATTTGAGAATACTTAAGAATATCGTGGAATACTTCAAAATACTGCGGAATATTTTAGAATATATTTGAAAGCCTTTGAAATACCTCTGGCCTTAAGAAAATTGTCCAAATTGGGCTTTAATGATTGAGAGGGCATGAAGTTGAAATTTTTTGTATTGGAAATCTGGTATTTTCAACAAACAAAAAATTTTGATGAACTTTTCTTATTTGATTCTTGTGAGAGGTTTCTTAATTTTGCAGTTTTTTTTTCTTTAATTTAGTTTTTGCAGTGAAGTAAGGATTTGGCTTACCATCATCAGAACTTGTAACGGATTTAGATGTTCGGATTGGGTTGGTTGCGCTAGAACTTTGATGATTTCTTAATTGCTGAGTCATTCCGCGCAGATTAGGTGTGACCAAGCCAGATTGAATTGCATTACCTTGAGAAGGAGCTTGGCCTCTCGGCCTGACAGGTCTTATAGCTACATTTGCCAAATATAAAAAAAATTATTATAACAAGGGGTCGACAACTTTCACTTAGCGTGCACAAGGAATATATTCTCAAATGATACTTTAGAATATTCGAGAATATATCGGCACATTTGGAAATTCATATATCTGTGAATACAACGAAATACTTGAAGTATGTGTTCTCAAAGTTCCGTACGTTCAAATGAAGGAAATTTGTCATTGATGACTTTACAAACAAGTAAAAGTGCTAAAATGTTGTTTTTTTCTCATTTTTATTGGAATATTTTAATATTTTAACATGTAGTTAGAAAAAAATTTATGGATAGAATAGAATTGGGGAAAATATTTCGTTCATTTAAACGTTTAGAACTTCAAGTAAATGATTATATCGAAACATGAGATAATATGTGAGACTATTTGAGAATACTTAAGAATATCGTGGAATATTTCAGAATGCTTCGGAATATTTCCTAATATATTTGAAAGCAAGTCACAGAACATATTTTTTTAATCTGCCTGCGACACTTGTACCCTTTCAAAAAAACTATTTTACACATAAAATAGCATAAAACAAATACCAAGATTCAACCTTCACGTTGAAACTTTCATTTAAACGTATTCTTAAATACCTCGTGCATTAAAAAATTATTATCATCGGTATGATGAAAATTGTCCAAATTGGGCTTAAATGATTAAGAGGGCATGAAAGTTGGTATATACCAAAAAATGTTTAAATTTTTTTTTTTTGAAAATCTGGTATTTTTCAAAATAGAAAAAAATTTGATTATCTTTTCCTATTTGATTCTTGTGAGAGGTTTCTTAATTTTTCGAATCCGCGAATAAATTCGAAAAAGATAGAAATCCACGAAACTTTCCTTAGTAAGAAGTCCTATTTTCTTTTAAACGTCAGGTGGTAACACGTTAGTCAAATTAATTTCCTTTCTGTTTTAAAACTTTTTTTCAAACCATCGATAGGAATTTTAAAAATCAAGGAATCTGTTTTATCATTAGAAAATAACAGACATTTTTAACGTTTTTTCAGTCTAGATGGAGCTATGAGTTAAAAAAATTCTTAATCAATTTTTTGTTTCTGAAAAAAAAAATCTTTCCCGTCTGCTCCGCTGGGATTCGAACCACAGAACTTCTGATTTCCGGTCAGGTGCTCTTTCCATTAAGCTACTAGAGAGATCGAGAAAAGAAACTTCATTTCAGAAAATATACGCTTATTATCTAAAAAAACAGTACACTAAAACGCTTAATCCTAACATGACAAATGACCTTTGCTAAAGTAACAGGTCTACCGCACCAAACATGGTGTCTGCCTGTGTGAAAATGTTTTTCCTGAATCTTTTTTTTTGTATATTCCTATAAATCTACCTAAATGACACAAATTTTCCCTACAAAAGTCAACACATTACACTCACCAAAACTCAAAAAAATTAAGAAGGAAGCAAAGGAAAGACGCCTACCTCGATCACAGAATCCACGAGTTCCTTCGTTTCAAAGCCAATCAGGCACAATTTCTGGTCTCGTTCAAAAACGGCAGGTCACAATTCCCCAAGACACCAAAGGTCGATGGCCGACACGAAACTGAGCTCCTGCGTTCTCTCCAGTTGCCAGTTCCTTCCCGCTCGCGCCCAATTCTCTGTCCAGTCGGTGCTGCCCTCACAAGCTCGATTTCCGGGACTCAGGTCGATGGAATTCGGACCGTTCCGGTATGTGGAATGCCGGCCGGCACAAGATGGATGCTCACATGTGTTTTGACAGGTATCAGGTCAGTGTGGTCAGCTTGGCCGAGTGAGGTGGTGCGGGTGGCATAGTGTGTGTTGTGGACGATTGGAGTCGGTGGCAGTGTTTTTCCCTGCCGGATTTTCTTCAATGGAATAAACTCGGTGATTCGTGAATCATTGTAGGACGTCATTTTCCCCCTTACCTTATGACTCCAGGTATCTACTCTAACCTACTAGGTAATAATCCTTTACATTTGTTTAATTTCTAATTCCCTAAAATAATCTATCTGGTCCTATTGTTCTCAACATTTATCATGACAAATTCACTCTCATTCCTGTAAACCAAAGAACAATTTTGCTTTAATAAATCCTAACTTACTTTCTGATATGACCTTATTTCGAATTTTGATCTTGTGCCGGCCATGGGATAATCGCGGTCAAATATTTAATTTTGATTAATAAATCTTAATAGCTGGGGGAAGGATCCATAACGGGTGACTAGCCACCACGTTACAACACCCCCTACCAGACTGACCCGTGGGGTCCCAAGACCAGCAGGCGTCACCAATCCGACCTCCAGATTGCTTTTCAAGTTCAAGAGCATAACAGTGTTGAGTGTCCCTCTTAACTGACCCTATGTTAATGAGATATAACGGGGTATTCCAAATGATCGTACAAAAAAAAATTTTTTTGAAGAATTATAGAGACAATCTATAACAAATAAAGTATTTGAAAAATAAGCCTGAACATTCCAGGTTACTTGTGGTAAATAAAATAAAATGATAATAATTGGTCTGTCATTTGTCAAAATTAGGGTTCCACTGTAGGAAACTGATTGTTGTTGTTTTATATGTTCTTGAAGGTATTGATTTTGTTTCACATGTATCAACTTGAATCTTTGACATAGGACATAGCCGAATTTACATAAATAATAATGTAACGTTCCATACTAGACTGTGGTCATATCTAATGAATTTCAGACTCAAAATAATAAAATAAAATAAAATTTTTGAAATTCTCGAACAATAATGTTTAATCATAACACTGCAATTCGGCGGCTATAGCAGAAGAAAAAGAAATCTTAAAGTTTACAACTAACTGGTTTGATCATAATGCTTCAATCCGGCAGCTAAAGCAAAAGAAAAGAAATCTTAAAGTTCACAACTAACTGGTTTGATCATAAGGCTGCAATCCGCCAGCTAAAGCAAAAGAAAAGAATATCTCGAAGTTTACAACTAAATGTACACCCTGAAACTACACGAAAAGGCTTAAAACTAACTAGCGCCAGTTAGGCTACACTAAAACGGCTTAAAACTGAGAACGCGTTCTAACGCATGACCTCCCTAATCGTTTCTGGGCTGGAGTCGGCTCTAATTCCCACCGAGAAATTTCGATCTCCACCTTCGGTTTCGGGGCGGGGGAGGATTTGGAGGGTTCCCTATTTTCCTGCAAGTCGCCTACTCCGGCGAGGGCCCTCCTCCTCCTTCTCCGTCCTTTCGGCTTTGGGTGGGGCTGAACCTTCGGTATTGCTCCTTGGGATTTTACGGGGTCTTCCCGGACCACGGCGACGGACGAGTTGCGTGATCGGGATGCCGAGGATACGACGCCGAGGCCTCCCCCTCTTCCGAACATGAGGCTGCCCCTCTGTCGAGCTATCCCCGACTCCCGCTGGACTCTCACTGGCCTTTCCCCTCCTGACTGGCCCTTCGTCACCGGTCGGACTACCAGCTCCGGGTGGTATTTCGCAATCTTCTTCCTCATCTTCACTCTGCGAAAAAGGACCTTCGTTAACTAAGTTCGGATCGATCGACCAGTAGTGTTTTAAATCTTTAATATGAGCTTTCTCGATTATTCCGTCCGCATCCTGGATTTCGTAAACTACTGGTGATACTACTTTTATAACTTTGAACGGACCCGCATATTTCGGGGATAGCTTTTTCGCGACATAATCTATAGCTGAGGACAAAGTATGAGTCCTGCGCCACACAACATCACCTACTTGGTAGCGGATATCTCGTCTGCTGCGATTGTAATATTTCGCCTGACGATCGGGCGCTATATCCAAGTGATGTGCGACTAGGTCTCTAAGGGCTGGCAATCGCTTAATTCTACATTCCCAATCTTCAACGGCTAACGGCACTATATCTGGGGCTCCCTCTTCCTGTCTTCTTAATGTTTTTGCCAGTCTAGGCTCCCTACCGTAGTTTAAGAGCGCTGGCGACACATGAGTCCAACTGTGAACCGCGGTATTATATGCAAAACAGAAATCGGGAAGATGTTTATCCCAGCTACGATGATCCCCTTCTACGAAAGATGATATCATGGTTTTTAGCACGCGATTAACCTTCTCAACCGGATTAGCCTGAGCATGATACGGTGGGGTAGTCGAGTGTCTAATCCCTAATTCCGAAGCGCCCTTTGAAATCAATTTGTTCAAAAACTCCGTGCCATTATCGGTGAACAGTACTTCCGGAGTTCCCCATCTAAAGACAATAGTTTCTTCGAATGCCTTTTGAACGTCCGCCGCTACCACCTACCAAGGTTGCGCGATTACCCGCTTACCCATCAGACCTACCGGACCTGCATGGTCCACCTTCATTTTTTGGCAAGTTTGACATGCTCTGACGTATTTGGCTACGTCATTGAACATTCCGAGCCAATGGTAGAGCAGCGACAGACGTTGGAAGGTCTTATCAACCCTTAAATGTCCGGAAGTCGTGGTGTCGTGTGCCTCACTAATAGCCTTATTGCGAAGCTCCAAAGGTAAGACCAGTTTCCAGGCCTCTAAACCAGGTAGTAGCGGATCAGTCAGATGGTCAGGGCGATGGCAGTAGAGTCTATTGCCCTCCAATTTCCAATCTGGAAATTGATATAGCATCTCTTGGACCAATTTGGTTCTTTGGGTATACCAAAGATCGTCAGTCTCACCAATGGCACATACCACTTCGGAGTCTGGCTCAAACATGCGCGATAGCACGTCTGGTACGTGGTGAAAGGTACCTTTTCTGTGTTTAACCTCAAAGTCGTATTGTAATAACTTGAAGGCCCATCTAGCTAATCTTCCAGTAGGATGTCTCAAATGATAGAGCCATCGGAGACTGCTATGATCTGTGATCACTACGAAGTGATATCCCTCCAAATAAGGTCTAAACTTTTCTACCGTCCATACCACCGCTAAGCATTCTTGCTCCGTCATGGTGTAGTTTTTATCGGCGCCTTGCATGGATCGGCTAGCAAAGGCTATGACGTGTTCTACGCCATCTTGTATTTGTGTGAGAACGGCTCCTAGATCCGTACTGCTTGCGTCCGTCTGTAAACAAAATAGCTAACTGAAATCTGGTCTAGATAGCGTGGGGGCGGAGATCAATGCGAATTTCATTTCTTGAAAGGCCTTTTCCTGGTCTTCCCCCCACTCGAACCTTCGATTTTTCTTTAATAATCGGTGGAGTGGTTCTGCCTTTTGAGCGAAATCCTTTATGAATCGCCTGTACCACGATACCATACCCAGAAATCGTCTAAGTTTGCGCAAGTTAGTGGGAGCCGGATAGGATATTATTGGCTTAGTTTTCTCTGAGTCAGGATGCATTCCCGTTTTATCTACCAAATACCCGAGATATCGTACTTGACTATACCCAAATTCGCTTTTATCGGGGTTGACCGTAAGTCCGGCATTGATGATCACATCTAAGACTTTCTCCAAACAATGAATATGTTCTCCAAAGGTTTCACTGACTACAATGATGTCATCCATGTACGCAAATGCATGGGGCTCAAACTCTGGTGTTATCAGTCGATCCAGCAATTTTTGAAACGTTGCTGGAGCTCCCGATAACCCAAATGGCATATGATTGTAATGATAGAGCCCCTTGTCCAGCACTGGGAAAGCAGTGAATTCTTTACACTCATCGGAGAGAGGAATCTGATGGAATGCCTGACTAAGGTCAATCTTAGAGATATATCGCGCCGATGAAAGCTTGTCCAAAATTGAGCTAATATTTCTCATAGGGTATGCATCTTTCCTGGCTACCTCATTTAATTTCCTAAAGTCAATACAAAGCCTATAATCTCCGTCAGGCTTCCTGATCATTACCAGTGGGTTACACCATTCGCTTTTACTAGGACTTATTATTCCCTCGGCTTCAAGCTTTTGGGCAGATTCTCTTAATGATTCTTCAACCTTAGGAGAAAGGCGCCGATAAGCTTGCCTAATGGGAGTATGTCCTGAGATGTCTATATGGTGTTCCACCATGTGAAGGCATAGAAGGAATTTTTCTTTTAAGAAAATCATCTAAGTATTTAGCCTCAGAAGGCTTGAATTCCTTTATGCCTGCGCAGGCTTGTACGGCTTCACTAGACAAGGAATTATTAGCAATCTCTACGCGATTTTTCGATAATTCCGGCGGTATGTTTATTTTAGAACCAATTTTCTGTCCTTGATAAGTTCGCCAAATGCATAGTCGTGACCAAATAAAACTTCGCAATCGAATGTTGGTGCGAAACGAATCTGCGAGAATTTGCTTAAACCTAAAAACTTAAGGGGTAAGATGGCTTGTCCGACAGTTTCCTCGATCACCCCGTTAGGGTACATAATACCCGGACGTGGTTGATCTGCTAATTTCTCAAGCAAACTCGAAAATTTCCCAAAGGCCGGCTTACCTATGTAGGTGCAGCACGAGCCTGGATCAAAGAGTCCGTGTAGTGATCGACCATCGACACTAACAGTAATAAACAGGCGCCGCTCATCTAGTACCGTATTGACTTGATCTAACGAGATTTGAGGGGCCTTAACAACAAAAGGGGGTAGTGATCGGACCCTAGAGTCACTCACCCCTATTCGTTTCCCGACCTGGGTCCCGAACATCCGCTACAGTTCGTAGAATATTGGCCTGGTTGGCCACAATTGTGGCAGAAAACCTTTTTAGGTTTGGAGCAGGCACGAGAAAGGTGTCCTTGCTCATTGCAATCCCAACAGCTGCCGCGCTCCCCTCTTGAAGTGCCACCAGCGGTAGTGCACACTAAGGGGGCTGGCGCTTGAGGATTCGCACTTCTCCCATTTGGGGCGTGTGGGTACCCACTGGTGGATAACAGAAATTAGCTGGCATCATTTGTGCCTGAAGAAAGCCGGGGTAATACCCATAATTAAAATACGGCGGATAAGCGCCAAAAGCAGGAGGTGTACCGTACAAATGTGGTACAGAGGAAGTATGTACCTCTGGTGGGCTTAGTACAGCACACGCGTTTTTCGAGGTGCTGCTTGGATTAGGATTATTCGAGGGATGAACTACTCGGTCTTCGGTTTTACTTTTGCTCGATTTTTCTCGGCCTCTACCGCCTCGCCGTTTAGTATTGTTTTTATTATTACCAATCGCTCCGTTGTTCGGTTTATTCGCACTTGTCGGCTCATTTTCGGTGGCAGCCACCCCTTCCAATTTTCCGGCCGTGTTACGGTAGGCAAATTCGCGCAAAACGCTATCTTGGGTAGGTGAAGCCACCTGTTGAAGCATGATCAGCCGTGAAAGAAGTCATCCTGACTCCCGTTGACTGTATTACTTCCGGAAAGGCTGAAGGAATCATAGTAGAGCGACTCACGGTCGTATACAAGGGTGCGGTGTGTGTGTACGGTGAGAACGTAACCACGTTCGTCAAATTACGCGCGAACGTTACACTGCCAACATTCGTTGTTGGCGTGAACTGGGGTTCTATAACCGGAAACGGATTATAATTTGTTGAGAAACCCGTTGCCTGGACGCGCGACTTTGTCATAGGGGCATTAGTAGTCGATGATGGGGATGCCGTATCAACCGTACGCGTAACGCGAAGCCTTTCTATCTCGGCTGTCAAGTCTCGCTCCCCACTCTCGTCCCACGTCTCGTGCATGTGACGGCAATGCTGGTGGAACCTAACCAGGCGCCACCTCATCGCCATGTCAGCCCCATCAGTGTTGAGTTTAAGGCAGAGGTCGGTAGCGAGGGGAAATTTCTCAAGTCCAGCTCTTTTAGCACGTGTGGACCGCTCGCTGCGTCTCTCCCACCAAGAGTCTCTACTCCACTCTAAGAGTTCGGGGTGGTGGTAAATTGTGACGTCATAGAATAGAATTTACCACCACCCCGAACTCTTAGAGTGGAGTAGAGACTCTTGGTGGGAGAGACGCAGCGAGCGGTCCACACGTGCTAAAAGAGCTGGAATTGAGAAATTTTCCCTCGCTGCCGACCTCTGGTTTAAGGTATTCTAGGGTCTCGCGAAGTTCGGTATCTGATAACGAACTGGCCCAATTTATAATAGAGTCTGTTGTTTCCGCCCAAAACCTATCTACTTCAATGGTAGAATTCTCCATCTTGAGATCTCTAAGCTGAAATTCCCCACTCTAATTCTGAAATCACGAAAATCCCAAAGAAATATTCCCGAAATCGCAAAATCTCGACAAAATTCTCAAAATTTCAGAATTCCGAACAGTTCCGTGCTTCTAGACCGAATTACGACTATACTCACGCAATTCCACGAAGAACTCTTCAAAACCATACAGAACTTCTGCGAACTTCGTCGAATAGCCCGAATTATTTCATTCCATTATTAATAAGGTTCTCGAACAATCCTAGATCCCCAAAAAAAAAGAAATCCCGAACTCACTCCCGAAATACTGAACATTCCGTACAAATAGATAGAATAGGGCACATCCCTAACCACATGTCACATATCTATATAATAATCATCATATCATCAATACATTGTATAAATAATAAAATGTCAATCAATTCACAATATATTTTATAATATCAACAGTGTTAAATAAATAAACAACAACAACAATCAGTTCCTCCAGGTGACTATAATGTAGCACTTTGGAAGAATCTGGAAATATCCACTTCTACTTGCTTGGTAAAATCAAAATGGCTGAAATCTAAATGCTATGTTCATGGTTCGGTCTTTTTATTTACTTCCCAACTCCAAAGAAAGTTTTTCAAATTTTATTCACTAAAACAAATTTTTCCCAATTTAGTACTTTTGGGCCCCACGTTGGGCGCCATTTTGTAACCCTTTTCCCAGCCTCTCGGAAATGTAAGCAGGGAGCCGTTA
>CAKNYM010051363.1:307004-350846 GCA_932195095.1 Andricus curvator | reverse complement strand
AATTATGTTAATGAAAACAGTTTTACTATAAAAATCGATTTCAAATACAATATAAATGACGATAACTTCCTTAATTTTCAATAAAATCTAATAATATTATAGGTCAATCGATTCGTCTCGAACCAAGGAATCTTTTATGTTCTTGCATCAATCTTGAATTATGTTTATGAAAAAAGCTTTACTGCAAAAAAAAAACGATTTTTTAAATATTATTAAGTTCTAAAAAAAATGCAAGACATAATTTTAGAAATCCTTTGGTCAGTTTCAAGATAGTCAGTTTCAACACACACAAGCACATCCGGACAATTGCTTAGAACATTGTATCAGACATTTTTAAATTGAGGAAGGTTTAATTCAATGAACTGAGAAGTTTTGGAAACTATTACCATTACAAAGCTTCCTCTATGGGGAATCAAATCAAGTGAAAGTGTCACAGAACGAATTTAAAAAAGTAGTTTAATTTAAAAAAAACAGATGAATTTTCAACCCGGAAATAACTTCAACAAAATTTTGGAATTTTCTACAAAATAGATTAATTTTTAACCAAGTAATTTAATTTTCAATCAAAAACATGAATTTGAAAAAAAAATCATTAAAATAGTTAAATGTTGAACTTAATGGGATGAATTTTCAGACAAAAATGAAAAATTTTCAATAATTGAAGATATTTCAGTTAAGAAAGACAAAAATTGAAACCAAATTTTTGAATTTTCAAGTCAAAAAGAGGAATTTGTAGCCCGTGGTCATGAGTTTTCAACAAATAAGTTAATTTTTATCCAAAAAAATCATTTTAAATCATATCTGCAAACAAAAAATAAATTTGTATGAATTTTTAAACAAGAATCTCAATTTTTCTACGAAAAAAGGAAATTTTAACAATATTAACAATTTATCAGCAACTCAGAAAGACAAATTTTAATCAAAGAATACATAGTTAAATTTACAATTTAAAAAATTAATTTTTAATAAAAAAAACAACTGCAAAAAATATAGTTTAATGTTCAATCACAATATTTAAAATCAAGAATCTTCTACCAGAAAAATAAATTTTCATCAAGCTAGTTGGAATTCCAACCTAGTAGTTGAATTTTAAATTAAAAACGATAAATTTCAACGTAAAATGAAATAGTTAGATTTTGAGTTCAAAACATAATTTTCAACAAAAGAAAATTATTTTCTTGCAAAATTCAGTTGAATTTTCAATAGAATACATGAATTTGCAACTAACCGAGTCCGGCTGTTGAAAATGCAAGATCGTCGATAGTATGTTGTATTCCACGGCGTTGCACAGGCTCGCTACCGTCACGTGCTCTAATCTTCAAACTATGTGAAGGTTGCATTGATTCTTTTCCTGTTTCCAGGTCGTACACTAATTCATAACCTGGCTTCTTCCCCTTTCTTTTTTGTTCATTTTTTGATGATTCTGCAAAAAAAAACTGCTGATATATACAAAACTCCTCATATCTGATCCAAACGATCTAGATGCTGACTGAGGATCTGCATTTTCCAAGTATTAAAAAAATTAATATTACAAAGCGTGGACCACTCTCATTATGCCTGTGCGAGGAATATATTCTCGAAAAATACTTTGGAATAGTTGAGAATATATCGGCCCATTTGGGAATATCTGTGAACACAAGGGATACTTGGAATATATATGTTCTTGAATTGAAAGAGAAAGGTATTTTAGAACGAATGGACTGCAGATGGATGAAGTGAGAAGGATGCATGAGGAAGGAAGGAAGGTATATGAGTTCGTTAAGAAAAACAGCATGGAGAGAGAGAAGACAGCAGGGGAAGAGAGAATAAGAGAGACAAGGTTTAATGGGAACTATGTGTGGATTATGCCAAGGGCGAGAGCGCAATATTTGTGTGAGAAAGGAGAAAAGGAAGTCAGGAGCTTATTGCGAGGATGAGATGTGGATGCATGGAGGGTTTTAATAGGTTCTGGCTCGCTAGGGAAAAGAGGATGTGTGAACTATGTGGGAAGGGGGAGGCAAGAGTGGAGCACTGGCTGGAGGAGTGCGTAGAGGTGGAAAGGAGTGGGATAAGCATGGAGGTATTGATGCATGAAAGGGGGGACAAAAGGGCAGTAGCATGGGTGAAGGGAATCTTGGGTAAGATGGAGAAGAAGAGAAGGAAGGAGGAAGAGGAATGAAGAAGGAAAGATTGTAAATAGAGGAGGAAGTAAATATAAGTAAACGTAAATATTGTAAATTGTAGATAAGTATTAGGTATAAGCCGCGGCGAAGCGAGGAAGGCAAGACGATAAGAGCGAGCGGCATTAGAGATAAGGTGTGGTAGGATGTTAGTTTTAAGGGTTAGTTTTAAGAAAATTCTGTAAAAAAATTGAAGAAATAATACTTGGAAATCCCAAGAAATTTTCCTCATCTCTTGAAAATGCATTAGAATCTTTTAAAATCCTCTGAAATATTTTCAACTCTTTAATATCCTTTCAAATTATTCAAATTTGTTACAACTTTTTTGAAATATTTTCAAATTCCCTATAATTTTTCAAATCCCTTGTAAATTTTTAAACCTCTACAAAATTCCTTAAAATTTTTTAGAGTACCCTAAAATTAGTCAAATCCTTTAAAACCTTCTGAAATACCTTGACATTTTTCAAAACTTTTGAAAATTACTTGATTTTTTTTCAAATAACCGAAAATCTATAAAATTCTTTGAAATTCCCTACAGCCATTGAACTAGATTAAAATTTCATGGAATCTTTTTAAATTTTCAAATCCCATGAAATCTTTTAAAATCCCTTGAAACATTTTAAAGCTCTTGAAAATGCCTTTGAATTTTTGAAATATATCACAATATTTGAAATCCGATTGAATGAAAGAAATTAATTGAAAATTCTTCAGAATCTTTTGAAACACGCTGCAATGTTCCAAATACTGTAAAATCGTTTGAAATACTACATAAAGGAAATTTGATAACGTTCTTGAAAATATCTTGGAATTTTTAAAAATAACTTAAAAACTATCAAATTCTTTGAAACTCTTTCAAATTATTCAAATTAATTGAAGATTCCTTGAAATATTGTAAAATATCCCAAAATCTTTAAAATACTATAAAATATTTAAATACTTTGAGAACTTTTGAAAATCCCTTAAGTTCATTAAAATTCTTGAAAATCCCTGAAAGTTTTCTTCATTTTTCGAAAATGCATTTGACTCTTCTGAAATCCTCGAAAATATTTCAAATCGTTTGAAATTTCTTTAAATTATTTAAATAAATTACAAGTTTCTTGAAATTTTCAAAATTTCCGAAAATTTTTCAAATCCCTTGAAACTTTGTAAACCTCTTAAAAATGTATTGTGATTTTTTTAAATACCCAAAAATATTTAAAGTCCTTCAAAACCCTTAAAAATACCGTGAAATTTTCAAATCTTTTGAACCAGACTTGGAATATTTTTAACGAATTATCTCTTTAGCTTCTCCTCTAAGTCTGCCAGCAGCATATTGGAGAGTAGCGGACTCAACGGACACCCTTGCCTTAAACCTCCTCCTGTCCAGAAAACCTCCCCTTTTTCCCCCCTATCTTCACCCTAATCCTGGGTTCAGTAAAAATTTCCTTTATCAACTCCACCAACCCTTCCTCTAGTCCCCTCTCTTTCATTGCCTGCCATAGCACTTTTCTGTTCACCAATTAGCTGAGTACGTAAATGTTATCTATTGTCCCCATCCCTTTTCTAAATCCCGTCTGATTGTGTAGGATACTTTCTTTGTCTTCTATCTGACTCTCTAACCTTTTCCTTAGAATTTCTGCATATATTTTATAGCCTACTGGCATGCGAGTGATCCCTCTGTATTCCTCTACCTTCTTGTCCTCCCCTTTCTTGACAAGCGGTACTACCAGCCCTGTCATACACTCCTGCGGCCACCCTTCTCTTTCCCAGACCATGTTGCAGATCTTCCGCATCCCTTCCCTGACCCCTTCTCCTCCATATTTCATCGCTTCGTTCTCCATGCCATACTCTCCTGTAGCCGTGTTTCTTTACAGTCTATCTATTGTCTCATCCACTCCTTCTCTTGTTATTTCGTTACCTTCGTCCATTTCTCCCCGGACTATCTTTCTATTTTCCCCCTTAATCCTATTTTGCTTTCCCCCTAACAGAGCCTTGAAATAATACGTCCACTTACCCATTTCTATTTCTCCATTCACGCACTTCCTTCCTCCTCTTTCCCTATTTATCATGTCCCAAGCCCTACCTTCTTCGATCGCTTTTTCTACTTCTTTCTTGTATTTCTGCTTTCCCCTTTGCTCTTTCCTTTCCAGCATCCTCTCACGTCCTCTTTCTCTCCTTTTGTAGTCCCCTTCTCCATTTCCCCTTTTCGTCATTTTCTTACACACTCTTTCATTCTGCCGTCACTCTCCGTGCATTCCTCGTCCCATCAGCCTCTCTTTCCCTCTTCTCTTCTTTCTTTTGTACCTATCTCATCCTTAACCTTCTCAATCGACCCTTTCAACCTTTCAATTAACGAGTCTACACCCTCGTCTTTTTCTTACCTAACATTCTCCTTTTTCATTTTTTGTTTAATCTCTTTTAATGTATATTCCCCCCAGCCTCTCATTTTCGTGTTTCTTTCTCCCCCTCTTTCGCTTCTCCCTCTGCCGCACTTACGGATGCCACCTTTCAGTGTAGCTATTACTGGGAAGTGCTCGGAACCTACCTCATTCTCCACAGTCTAATGCATATCATATTCTTCATTCTTTCTTCCGCCAAGATATAGTCTATTACTGTTTCACCCTTACCTATAAATGTGATATCTCCTTTCTCATCCCCTTTCATATTGCCATTACAAATAAACCATCCTGTTTCTCCTATTACGTCTAGTAACCTCCTCCCTTCCCGGTCTGTCACCTCCTATCAAAACCAACTCTTCTTTCGTTTCCTCCATCCACCTCCTTATTACTCTCTAGCCTTCCTCTTCTCCTCTTCTTCTATATACAGAAACTACCACTATTTTGACTTTTCCAATTATAATCCTTCTTACCATTGTTCCATTCTTTTCCTCCCTGTTCTCTTCAGTTCTCCCTTTCACTGCATTGTGTGCTTCTTGCATTGTCCACATATAACCTTTAGGTAACATCCTTTTCATCATCTTCCAGTCCTTCTCATCCGCCCATGTTTCACTCATCATAATCAAATCCCATTTTTCTAACTCCCGCCAAAATCCTTCGTTCTTGTTCTTCAAGCCTGACACATTCCAGAAAGCTATTTTCACGTTTTTCTCTTCCCTTACCTCACCTGTCTCACCTTACCTTTCTTCCCTGAATATTTTTCATTCCTCAATAATTTTCGTTTTCTCCTCGTCACTCCCTACTTTTACTAGAAAAATTCATTTTTTTCCTTCTTTCGTCCACCCTATTCTCCTAGCTCCTTCTACCCTTACCTGAACTCCGAAATCTCTCATAAGATTTTTGATTCCCTTTTCCCCTGTTTCACTCTTCACTGTCAGTCCCTTGAAAACGATATTATTTTCTCTCTCTGCCCTTTCTTCCCCTTCCAATCTCCTTTCAATTTCACTCAGTCTCTTCTACAATCTTTCACTCTCATTTTGCACGTTCTTATCACTCCCTTTTCCAATTTCCGCATTATCTGTTTCTTTCCCCATATGCTCATTCCTGATTTCTAAGTTGTTTACCCGTTCTTCTAACTGTTTTATCTCACTATTTCTCTGTTCGTCAACCTCTCTCTGTCTATTCTCTATGCTCTCTAGTTTACCCCATACCTTGTCTTTCTCCTCTTTCCAGAGTTCATTCCACTCTTCCCACTTTTCTCTTTTTTTTCTCACTTCCCCCCTTACGTCTTTCTCCTGCCTATTCATATTCATATCATCCATTCTCTTCCTGGTTTCCTCTCTAAACCTTTTTATGAGAGCCTCTAGTTTTTCAAACATTCCTCCATTCCCGCTATCTCTGTCTAGTGTTCTTCGTTTATTCCTAACTTTCTTGCTTTCCTTGTCCCTTTCTAATTCATCGTCCCCTTCCTCTCTTTTTCTCTTATAGCTTCCCCTTCACTGCTAGTCGCGCTCACCTTTTTTTGCCATTCCTTCAGACTCCTGTTTGAGCCCGCGCTACTTAGCTTGTTAAAGCGCTATAAGTTTGAAGGTCTCCCGCGTCTATGGCCCGTGCCTGATTCCCTTATCTCTGCCCCCACCCCCCCCCCCTGGTTAACGTCACTAACGTCTCTTTGCAGCTACTGTCAACTTCCCCCTTCTTCCCACTACCCACACTCACAACATGCTGTCGTGTGCTATCGTCTACGTCCAGTAGCTGTTGCCCTCTGGCGCCCGTTTGTAGGCTTCGTTCCGTCATCATGCTACCTACCCAGTGCTCCGCGACGTTTCCCGGTTCTTACTCGCCTACCTCTTGCCCCCCTTGCCCGAACACTATTTTTCGACTCCTAACCTCAAAAACTTCGCACGCTCAAATTTCCCTTTCTCACAACTTACTTTTACCTTTTACACCTTTGCCTTCACTCACCCTTCTTCCTTTACACCTGATCATTGTACTCACTTCTCTTTCTGCATTCACACATGCTGATTCCCTTCACCAAAGCCAAAAAAACCAACACTTGACACAAAAGAGTTCTCTCACGATCGGTACCGGAAACAGAAGCCTAAGTGGAATAGTTAAATTTTCAGTGAAAGATATCGATTTTCAAAAAGGTACTTAAATTTTCAATTAAAATGATGCATCTTCAACGATGAAAATTAATTTTTAAGAAAAGAGTTTAACTTTTAACCAAGGATTTGAAATTTCAACTAAAAAAATGAATTCTCAACGAACAATGTAATATAATTGAAATTTCAACCAAAAAAGATTTTAATTTTAAATAAAAAACAGTTGTGTTCAACCAAAAAAGACAAATTTTCAAGAATAATTCAGTTTTCGATTACAAAATAATTTTCAGTCAACCGAGAAAACCAATTTAAAACAAAATGTGGAATTTTTTAGGAAAAATATAAATTTTCAAACAAGAAGATTAAATTTCTACCAAAAAGGACGAATATTAAAAAAAACACATGAAGTTATTATTAAGTACAATGAGAGAAAAAACCAAACGAAAAGGGTACTTAGCCTAATATTGTATTTACACTTCACATTGACCAAGCTTCTTAAGTTTTGACCCTATCGCAAACTACCCTTTCTAGGTTAGGTTTGCCAACTTCGACGGGAACTTTTATTCCATTATTTAACTCTGTTGACGATTCAAATATTAGTTCATTGTACTATTTAGTTCGACTAAATATAAAAAATAATATAAAATTAGGCATACTCCATAAGTTGTTTCATAATAGGCACATATAGATCGTTCCGCTTTTTCATAAATATAATAACTTTGCTTAGACTAAATTCAACTTGTAATAGGTGTTTCGCATTCAGAAAAGATCAGTCCATTCATTGATATAAACATTTTGAAAATATATTCTACTATCGTTCAAAAATTAATGAAAATCTCGAAACCCCCTTAAAATTTGTCTCATGATAGATACTTTTACCTTAAATGAGGAATACCAGAGTGGTCCACTTCTCGGATTATTATTACCATACTTACCAATTTCTTTTAATAAAAGAAAGGCGATGAGCACAAAAGCCCAGAAAAAAGGCCTCATTTTCTTTCTGCCTTGACCAAACTGACTATAAAAATTTCGTACAGGACAACTTATGATTTTTCAGAAATCCACAAGCTAATATATAAACTGGCCGACTGACGTATACATGTAGATAAGAGAATGGGTGTAGAGTGGATGTAGATAGAGAGGTGGGGCTATTTACACTTAATAACTTCGTCTTAGTTTGAAGGAAAAATAATTGGCTAAACAAGTGTTTTTTATCATTCATCTAGCTACAAATAGTGTGAGCAACGAAACGACAGTTCGAATTACAATATTTTTCCGTGCAGGTGTTATCACATAACTGCGTGACAGTTTGAGGGTGAACGCGTGACTAAAATGAAGATTTTTACACTAAATACTACATTTTAGACAATGTGTGTCAGTAAAAATCAAAATGTCTTGTCCCAGAAATATTATATTATATATGTGTTTCAAACAGAAGAATATCTCACGAATATCAAAGATATGCATATGCGCTCAACTGACTCTTGCAGAACCAATACCTACCATCAGTAGCATTGTTTATTGTTCATAAATGTTTGTGCTTCATTTTTATAACAATTGATATTAATAAAAACCCTTAATGAGGATATTAAATTTGTTCGCATTTTTTTATTTATCCTTGACACAAGATAAAACTTTTAAGTTCGTGATATTTTCTCGCACGACAAGCCATTATTTATCCAGAGCCGTTTAGGCCATATGTTTTTTTATATCAATCCACGCTCCCTTGAATTATTGCAATTTTTCATGAAAACCTAGAAAAATGTAATTTAACAAAATTCTTATTTTGCTATCTTTGTTCAAACAATCGGAAGACAGTGTTTTCAAATTGGTGACAGGCTACTTCATATTTACAGTTTATTCATAGATAAGAGTATATACGCTCGTGATAACTTTTTATTTATTTTCCTTGAAATTTTTTTAAATCTTCCAAGATTGGGGTGAGATAGTGAGGTTTTCAATGTTTGATAACGGCTTAGTAGTTTAAGAATAAACGCGAGATTGAAATAACTATTTCTACAGCAAATAATACATTCTAGAATATTTCAGTAAATCTTCTTGATTAAAAATTTAACCTTTTGCTTGAAAATTCATCTATTTTATTAACATTTCAATATTTTTATTCAAAAGAATAGGAGTTTCATTCGTTTCATACTGGATTTAATATGGTACCTTCAGTCACCTCGTCTAAACAAATTTATTTCCCTATTTTTGTAAAAATAACCATTTTAGGCTATGAAGTCTGCAATATTAAAATTATTTCTATTTGCAATATTCTGTTTTTATAGTTCATATTTTTACTGCTTAATAAGACCCTGTAATTAACAAAAATCAGTGTTCCGAAGACAATCGTAAAATTTTCGAAGACATGATATTGTCAACTTTTGGATTTCTACTAAAATACACATAAAGTGTAATTTGTATTTTCTATTCAAATAGTCATTCCAATGGCGAGTTTATTATCAAATTTTAACGCAGTTATGGAACACTGAAAACCTCGCTATCTCAGCCTAATCTTGGAAGATTGAAAAAAAATTCAAGCAAAATAAATAAAAAAGTATTAACTGCGTATATACCCTTATCTATTTCCCAATCAGCTATCTACATATGAACGCGAAGTAGATAAGCAAAGTAAATTATCAGAACTCAATAAGATAATCCATTTATTTTTCGTTGAAAGTTAATTTTTTTATTAAAAAATCTACAATTAAATTTTTCATTAAGAATTAATCTTCTTTAATTTGAAATTCAACTACTTGGTTGAGAGTTCATCTTTGCAGGTCGAAAGTTCAACTATATGGTTGAAAATTCAACTATTTGGTTAAGCATTCAACTATTTGTGAAAAATTAAACTGTTTGTGTTATAATTAATATTGTTTGTTAAAACTTTATCTATTTGGACGAAACTTCATCTTTGTACGTTGCATTTTTAACTGTGTGGTTAAACATTCAACTGTTTTGTTGAATAATTAATTAATTATTTGTTGATAATTCAACCATTTGTTTAAAATTTCATCTACTTGGTCAAAAATTTAACGATTTTATTGAACTACTAGAATAAAATTCTAATTTTAATGACACTTCCGCGTCTTTATTTGTCTATAATATTTACAGAAGCGGACTGAGATTTGATATTATTTCAAAAATTTCGCGCGAATTCAAGGAAGTAGGAAAAACTTAATAAGGTTGTTAAACACACCTATGACTACGCCTCATAACCGCGAGATGGGTGGCCACAGGGAACCACGAAATCTCAATGACAGGCCGACAGAACCCTGTTGTGTCTTGAGAACACAAAGCGACCCAAGGATGACAGTTTCCTGCATCCATTGTAATGCTGCAGTTTTCATACTGCAAAATTACTTTTTTGTTTTCTGTTGATTTTATTTGTAAGCAGCTCCTCTTCTTTTCGCGAATGCCCGTCAAAAATTGTGAGTTCTGACCGGAGGTAAATAGGTTAAGACACTGCTTCTATTGTCGGTTTGCAACCCAGTATCCTGGCTTTATTGCTTATATAATATTGTTCAAAACTCAATAATCAAAAAGGTCAAATTCTCTTGGGACGAGTTAAGAATTCTTTCTATTATTTATTCTTTTGGGGTTTTCTTTTTATGTTTTATGGAAAATCGACAAAAGGTATGGAGGGAGTTCTCAAGGCAAACCTTTTTCCCAAATACATCTGAAAGTATGGAGCCGTTATTCTGAAGGACGACGAAAAATGGGCTGACTGTCCCAACATGTCAATAGGTAGTCGTGAGCGATATAGTTTGTTATTGTACAGCGTGGGTGAAGCGCGGATTTGATTCCCGCCTTCAAATTTCCCGCGACTGCAAACTCTCAACATGACAGTTTCAGCGCAGTCCATTGGTCAACACAGTCAGCATGCTCTAGCAGCCGATAGACGCATAAAAACGCGGACGGAAGTTCCCGTTCCGTATCAGCAAGCGCGCGAATACTGAGGGTAAAACTCCCTAAAGGCGCGAATCAGTATGGTCAACGCGACGCAGAAGCGCTAAGTGGGCCGTCTGCGCAACTCTTCCTTGCGTGGTCTGAGCTTGCCGGTTGAGAGCATCAAGACTGTTTACTACTCTTAGTGAGATCGTCGTACTGGGACTACATGTCAAAAAGTTTATTTGTACGGCCCATGCCTCTACTATTGTAAAATTATTGGAAATTTGATATATTGCATATTTCTAATCTGAGATTTGGTAACATTAAAATAATTACGCCGTGGGTTTATAAGAGATAAGATGGCCAAATCATTTGTGACGCATGAAAGGTGGAAATATTTGAATCTGCCCCATGGCCGACTGACGTGAAGTAAAGTTTTCTCTTATCTGTCGGTTATTTTCGGTCGTCCGGTCTAAAGCATTGGTTTTTTGGGTTTATTCTGTCTATGCATAGAAATTTCAATTAATATTTTAATTGTAGTCTCCTTTTTTTGTGATCGCGTGATATATTCTATCGGAGTTGTCTATAACGACTAACTATGCAAATAATTTTATAAGAGGAGTTCGGAAGGAATGAGTAACCAGGCTCCCAGAAATGAAAATGCGACAATTTTCGCGGATCATCAACTCTTCAACAACAACTTGGCTAGGCATAAAAACCCTCACGATTTGAGGGAAAAGCCTCGGCAAGCCAATGCGGCAAAGCATCTTTATTCAAATTCATTTTATCACTTTAATTAACAGCATACCTTCAAATTGAACTAATCACACACTGGTTGTGAACTTAATCCTAAGAGAGAGATCTCTTACCTTATCCTCAAAGTTACAGAACTCGCAAGCATACTTAACACTAATAGTACATCAGAGGCAACACCTTGCCAATCTCGAAGAGTCAGTCCTCACCACTCTCAAACACTCAACAATTAGATATTATCACTAGCTCAACAAATCCAGAGCATATCACTGGGTCCACAGTTAGAGGTTGTCACTTGCTCAACAAATCCAGAGCATATCACTGGGTCCACAATTAAAGGTTATCACTTGCTCAACAAATCCAGAGCATATCACTGGGTCCACAATTAAAGGTTATCACTTGCTCAACAAACCCAGAGCATATCACTGGGTCCATAATTAGAGGTTATCACTTGCTCAACAAATCCAGAGCATATCACTGGGTCAACAATTTGAGGTTATCACTTGCTCAACAAATCCAGAGCATATCACTGGGTCCACAATTAAAGGTTATCACTTGCTCAACAAATCCAGAGCATATCACTGGGTCCACAATTAAAGGTTATCACTTGCTCAACAAATCCAGAGCATATCACTGGGTTCACAATTAAAGCACGTCACAGTCACATACAGAGAATCCACCCCTGTCACACACCACAGACTGTCACAATCTCGATCTGTCTCACGTCTGCAGGCCTCGAATCTCCGATCGATACTCATTCGATGGGGTCTCTCTCCCATCGTGTAGCACCCCTGCCCCACTGCTTAAGGGAGGCCCACGCATCCTAGTGTTATAGTTTGTACCCTTGTCTCAAGGAATTCGACCAAAATCTTTCTTTTGAATACACATATTTTATTTTATTTTATTTTTGATCTGAGTTGTTTTATTTATGTCATCTTACGCAAAAAAAATCCCTCTATGTTGCATGAATAAGATTTGCAGGTCTTCGCCCACTCCACTCTACCGATTTTGGAGCCAAGCCGACCCCATTTGTTTCACTTCATATTAAGGCGGTGTTTCATTTCTTTTTAAACACCTGGCACTAAAGAATAATTCTTTTAAAGCCTCATAACGTTAAAATTAATAGTCGTCAATCATTTAACAGTAAATACCTTTTTTATTGCTTTTGAAAATAACGGGGCTTAGGTGAGAATAAACCACGTTATAAGTGGCGCCCGGAGTGGAGCGCCACTTATAACGGAGTTTAGGTGGGAAGAAACCACGTTATAACATCTCGCAAGTGCCTTGGCATATTTTTGGCACGCGGGTATGGCTTCAAGGTTACACACAAGTGATAGTTTCGCACCTCCGAAATCACCGATCACGAGGACCATTACTTTAACTGAATATTTTGGGTACAGTCGTTGCAGCGCTCTTTTGAGGTCTTGATACCTCCCCTATTTTTCCTTCTCCTCGGCAGTGATGTTGTAGTAGGCTGGAGCCGAGAATTCGATCACGAATATAGTTCCTTTCTCGAAGTCTTGAAGAAAGATTTCAAGCCTCCAGTATGCAATGGAGACTGCTGTCCGAAAATCGTAGTGTCAGAAAATTTGGCTCTTCTCGTTTTGGACAACTTACTCTATCTCCTTCGGAGCGTTCGGCAGAGCAGAGTCGAGGCCAACACCGTAAGAGCGACAAAGATGATGATAAAGCACTCTCAGGTCCGCATTATGTCTATAGAGATACATCGTTCCGGCGTCGGTGGGACACCCTGATAGTATGTGTTCTAGGTACTCAGCGTGTGCATGACAGACTCTCCACATATCGCTGGGAACTTCATGACATAAAAAGCGGTCACGGTATACTAAGGCTGAAATGTCACCGTCCTGGCAAAAGTTTATAATCTCTATTTTTCAATTAGGCTTTTGAAAGTGAAACATCTAGATCGAGTAATGCACTTTCCTCACTACTGATGTTAAAATTTAGGCCAAAGGTCTCGTGTTTTCTGACCATTTTCAGAAGAGGACCTCTGCCATTTGCAACTATGTAAGCTGTACTTGGAATAATTCGGTTATGAAGACATTGGAGGTTTAGAATTCCACGTTCGCCTTGACGGCGTGAGATGAATAATCGCGGGACAAACGAATTGATATGCAAGCTTTCATGCATATGCATAATCTCACGCGTGGCGATATCAAGGGCCGTAAGCTCGTTTTTCGTTCATTGAACACACCAAACGAGTAGAGTAGAACCGGGATGGTGAAAATATCAGACGCAGATGTACTTGTTCAACGCCGACAGATTTGAAGACCCAATCTGTTGAAGAGGAGGCTTGTATATGCTGCGGATAGACTCTTTCACTGATCTCACGTCATAAATGCGGCTTTGAGGCAGGGCAAGGTATGTACAGGTCTCTTCAGTGTCAAGATGTCAAAAAACACCTTTATCCACAAGTTCAGGGCCATCGAGAACGCCAGTAATCTTTCCTTTCTTCAGGTCAATCTTGGCACACTTGTCTAATCCAAGGTCGATGGCTATCTGTCCTGTGTACTCCTTGGCGATATTTAAAGCAAGTAGAAGTTTACTTGCATCAGAAGCATAGATGTTTAGATTATCCATATAAAATACATGAGTGACCTTATGCTGGCGATAGTTAGTATCGCCGCAGAGGTATCCAGGGAATTTTCGCTCTGTGAGAGATAGAGGCAGAAGTGTGTTGCAAAAGAGCAGACGGCTCATGGTATCGCCCTGAAAGACGCCCCTCTGGATGGTGACGTTGCTCGTTGTCACACGATAATTACCGGATGAGATAGCAAATCTAGTTTTCCGAGTGAAAAGTCTCTCTATGAATCTCACTATGTATGGATGAACCATCAAGCTTCACAACAGATAGATGATGAGTCTATGAGAGGTGGAATCGAAAGCATACTTATTCTCCAAGTTCTATTAAATCTGAAAAATTATGTTACGTAATAATAGAAAAATTGTATTATATTATAGAACATTATAACATTATTATTATAATATTATATTATAACATTATAGAAACTGATATTATAAGACGCTAATATAGATACAATATAATATATTATATAATAATATTACTGTTTCTCTCTCTGATATAACTCAAATAAAATGTAATGGAAATTATATTGGGATGTATCATGAAAAATGTACTTTTAATAAAGTAAGAAAAATGAAATCATGTTTAACATTTAATTCAATTTTGGTATTGAAAAATGTTTGAGAATTGTTTTAGATTCTCTAATTCAATTTTTTAGAAAAATGTTAACTTATTATCATAGTTCGTTCGCGAAAAACTTTAGGTTTTTCAAATATTAAAACCTCCTTTTTCCAAAAATATTTTGAGACGAGTAATTTGATAGAGAAAAGTAATATTTTTTCCATTATTTACAAAAATATTCACACAAAAAATACAGACAATAAGTAAAATATAGCGACTTTATCCAAAGGTTGGAGTAGGCTAACTATAGATGCACAAAATAATAATAATAGAGAGAGAGTAAGAGGATACTTTAAAGTAGCTTAGTTATAGCAAGAGAGATAGGAGCTTGTATTGAGATAATGAAAGGAAATTATAAAATAAATATTAGGAGTTTCACATAGTAAAGAACGAATCTTTATTTTTCCTCCGATATGAAAATTATTAATTAGAAAGAATAATAATAAGATAATAACCTTTCATTGGCGCCCAAACTTGGGACCCGAGGAGTAGAAAGAGAAATAAAGAGTCGAAGAAAAGTATAAGTGCACGAGAAGCACTGGATAGATTATTTGGAAGAAAAGAATTTAAAAGAATTTAAATACAACCTCCGACTAGTAGAAAAAATGTATCCAAAAGGATATCAGCATTAGATAAATTATTTTCAGAAGGAAAGAAGAAGAATTTTAGTAAAGAATAGAAATATCAGACGATTGTAAAAGTTTTAAAAAATAGAATAAAAATGGGAAGACCTAAGTTATGAATGTCTGCAAGCGGCATTATAGAAGAAAATCTTAAGGAACGACAGAAAAATCTGGACCAAACACTCACCGAATCGAATACTCAAAATCAAAATGGAAACGAAACTCCAGCAATCGCACTGCAAGTCATTGCTGGAATAATACAAGAAATGGAAGAAAGAATCAATCAAAGACTACAACTAGAAAAAGAAGATAGATAGCGTCAGGAGGCAGAAAAAGAAGCACGACAGCAAGAAAAAATTGGCCGTGTAGAAGCAAAAATGGAACGACTATCACAACGCGCACAAAATATACGACAAGAATGGGGATCGAGAACCATTGATCTCAACACTGCAAACGATCAAAGAAGAACCAACAGCAGTATACGAAGTTCAGACAGAGAGGCGACAATTCGAAGATCACACATCCAATACATACTTCCAGAGTATAAAGGAAAAAAGAATTCTATGACGTACATAAATCAACTCCGACAGTACTGGAAAGCCGTACAACCGCTAGAAAGCGAGACTCATCTCATAAAGCGATCGTTATTTGGACCAGTCATCAACTGGTGGCAGATAAATAATCAAAGAGGAAGTTCGAGATTTCTACTGATTCGAGCAAAATTTCCTAATTCGTTACTGGGGAGAACAGATCCAGCATTAGTTAGGAAGAAAACTAGATCTTGGATGCTTCTCAGCGAGTCAGGAGACTTCAATAACGGAATATGCGATAAGTCTGTACGTAGAAGCGAAAGAATCAAATCCACCGTTCGCCGAAAAAGAAATAATTCAAAAATTTACGAGACATTTCAATGAGGATATCAAATACGCAATTATTGGTCGAGGTATTAACGAGCTCGAACAATTGATAGAATTACTCGACAGCTTCGATAAAATAGGACATGTAAATACATCCAAAACAGATTGTCGTGGGAAGAAAAATAAGAAAAATGACAATCAGCAAGTAGAAAACACAGAACCATATGATCAGTACAACTGGCGGCGACCGTGGACTGGGGAGCAACCACAGAAGGGAGGCGCGACATATAACGCAACTCAAGCGTGAGGGAGGGCCTCAACAGAACCAATCAAAGCCTGCCTACCGCCTGCGAAATCTGAATCTTGACTATAGCGAAGAATTGAAAAATGTGGAAAATGAAGCCTCATTAACACTAAAGGGGGCGGGAAACGGGGAGGAGCCGCGCTCTTAGAGGAAGAATTCGGAAGAGACGCGGAATCTGACATTATCCTCTGCATAAACGGCCTATATGACCCGAGAGAAGATTTAATGGAGGAGGGAGAAGAACAGAAGATGGAAGCAAGATCTAAATGTTACATGGCCAGCCTAAAAATAGGAAGAATACCAAGTAAAGCCTTAATCGACACGGGTGCAGAAGTAACCTGCATTTTCGAAGACTTTCTAAAGGAAAATAATAACATCTTTAGAAAATATCCTACACTACCAGTAAGCGGAATATGAGTAAGAGGACCCGTGGGAGGAAAAACTATAAGATTAAAAAAACAAATCCTCATTGATGTGGAACTACCGACTGAGACAATACATTTAATTTTCATGGTAGTACCGGCTCTATCAAGATCATGTATCAGAGGTATAGATGTCCTAGAAAAATTAAAAAGTCAAATTAATCTCGAAAAAAAGAATTAAACCTGTCAGGACTTAAAGGAGCACCTTCTCTAAAAATAATAACGGAAAAAGACGAAGAACCTTTCAACTTACTCAATGTAACATATATCAATCATCTGGAAAAACAGCTCAAACATCCTTTGACATCAGTGAAGAAGAGATTAAGAAGAAAATTAACGAAACTTGACTAGAAAAGGATGAAGTGAAGGAAAAACTGAGGCGTATAATTGAAAAGTATAAAAACGTGTTTCAAAAACAACCAGGACTTCTATCTACTTATGCACATGTACTTAAAGTAAAGCAAAACCAACCCTTCTTCGCCAGGAGCTATCCCATTCCGATGGCCTACCGAAATGAGGTCGATAAAGAAATCAAAAGGATGCTAACAGCAGGGGTTATCCAAAGATCAAACAGCCCTTATATCAATCCGTTGGTAACAGTGATGAAAAAGGACGGTGCTGTGAGACTATGTTTGGATGCTCGAAAACTGAACGAGATCCTCGAAGAGGACTGGGAGTGTACTGAGCCCGTTGAGATCTTATTTCAGAGATGCGAAGAAACCAAAATAATGTCCAGCTTAGAAATGAACAGCAGTTCTTGGCAAGTTCCTTTGCATAAAGACTCGAGACAATATACAGCCTTCCAATATAGAGGTAGGAGCTATGAATTTCACGTCGTCCCATTTGGTCTAAAAACTAGTACTGCCGCCTTAGTACGAGGGTTAGACCACACTTCAAGAGATATGAGAGAACACATAATTACATTTGCCGACGATACTTTGATCATACCCGAATCACATGACCAACATTTGAAACATTTAGAAGAATTACTTGAGAGACTTCAAGAATCAGGAATCACATTAAACCTAGACAAATCTCATTTTTTTTAAAAATCGACTAAATTCTTGGAATTTATTCTCACTACAAAAGGAATACAACCAGATCCTGAGAAACTAAGAGCAAACGAAGATTCTCCAACACCGAAAAATATAAAGCAACTGAGAAGATTTCTGAGCCTAATCAATTTTTATTCCAAATTTAACAAACAACACGCCGAAAAAACTGTACCATTACTAACGTTAATGAAAAAAGGAGTACCTTGGGAATGGAATGAATATATACAAAGACACTTTGAGCAGGATAAACAGCTTTTTTGTGAATCAACGATATTGCACTTTCCGGATCCTAAAAAGATATACTACCTAGAAACGGATGCCAGCGACTACGCACTAAGAGCAGTATTATACCAAAAAGGAGAACAAGATGAAAAATAAATCATTGCTTATGCTAGTAGGACTTTAAAATGGGCAAAATTAAGCTACTTCACAACAGAAAAAGAGTTACTAGCAATTGTCTGGGCACTGCAGAAATTTAGGACGTATTTGGCTGGAGCTCAGATAATAAACAGGACGGATCATATGGCATTTACATTCCTGAGAACTTGCCACTTTGGCAGTGCTCGATTAGTGAGATGGATGCTAGCCATTCAGGATTATAAATTTCTAATAGAGCACTGTCCTGGAAAAGAAAACATCGTTGCTGATATACTAAGTAGGGTGCAGCCAGACAAGGAGTGGGAAAAATAAACGAAAACAGAAATAGTGAATATACACAACCCCATGAAACTGAGAGAGAGATAGTACATACAACGGGAAAAGAGCGGGAGAAAACAGAAGGTAACTGGAGGTAGCAAGCTAAACCAAGAAAATTGAGAACGACGAGATTCACACCCTCTCAAGGATGAAGCCAATACCGAAAACAGGTAGCCTGCAGCCTCAGGATCCAGGAGGAGAAGTGGGGATGAGGGAGGAAAATACAAGCAATGAGTAATAACCACTCATTGACACAGGTCAGTATCTTTCGAGAAGCCCTCTAAAAGTATCTACGCAAAAAAGCATCTCTCTGAAAGCATCCACTCAAACTTATATCCTAGAAGACACTGGAAGGAGCGTCGCAACTTAGACACCCAAGGATGACATTCGATTGTTGCACACTATTTCTGTGCAACAATGTAACAAGATTCAAATTTTAGTACCACGCAGATTAACCAATCTACGTAAAAAACCATCACGTTCGGATAGAACCAACAGCATACGTCTACAGACGGATAAAGTACAAAAACAACTTAGACAGCAGGGTACGAATACGGATGAAGAAATATTTCTAATGATGGAAGTAAGAGACGCTTGCAGAGAAATGGCTCGTCACAAAACGAACAACGAAACCAAAATAGAGACTACAGTGAAGGAGCATCCCAGTATCCGAAGTATCAACGCACTACAAATTTCCTATCTTGAAAATGTACCTACCCAGAAAATGTACTTTCCCAGAGTGAGGCAGATGAATGAAGAGAGCAAGAGTGAGCAGGATGCAAGCATTGGGCGTCCCTGATCTAAAGATTCCTTAGGCCTATCGAGAAGCGAAGAGTAAAACAGACCAGTGAAAAGGATAAAGCTAATGAAGGAACGTTTAAGCAGACAATTCAACGTGTATCCAGATATATTAAAGCCGAATGAAAGACCGACGATACGATTCTACAAAAACAAAAAGATTGAAGCAGCTGCACTACGCCACAAAACTCTACCACTCTGGGATCACTACCTGATGGATTGTCGAAATTGGCAACCTACCCACGATGAAGAAGGTAAATTGATAAATATCAGGCAGGACTATAACAATTTGCAAGATTATTTTCATATTGAACATAAATTTTCAAAATATTGTGGAATCATAGATTAAAAGTATTATATAATCGATAGAATATGAATAATTTTGAAATTTGTTATTAATGTATGATAGAGAATTTCGTCGACTGATTTTAATCAAAATTATCTTTTGTCAAGTAATTTCAATTTAAATGGGGGGAAGTTGTAAGGTGTATGTTTTGACCACTTGCAACCAGCAACCCCATATACTGATCCACAAACGGGCCTTAGCGCTAGGCGCCACTAAAGGGCGCAGTCGCGAAACTCTCACCCACGCAATATTTTCTCGATCGGGGAGGCGTGATCTTTAAAAACGGGATGCTGCGATCTGAAAAGGTCATGATCCAACAAACCATGGTCCCGCCACTTCGATGCTCAAATACGTTCGACTTCGCGTTACCCGAGTACGCCCAGAATACTCGCTGCACTGGCGCGAACGGAACCCGAAGCCAACTGCCATTCAAATTCAAAGTTGTGAAGAAGATTGGATTTAAAGATCCAAGATGGAAGGGTAGTCGGGTCTAACTGGGGAGCCGTCTGATTGGTTGAATTTTTTTTACTTGCGCGTGGCGAGACCGTAGTTTGTTGGATCATGTGAAAATGCATTACGGAGCTCGCAGGGCGAGCGAGAAAAATCAGGGAGCTTTTGAAGCAGGCCAAGGAATTTATTCCTGCAACCGATTTTCGGTCAGCCCTCAGATTACAGCATAGGCGAACAGAATAGAAGGTTTACGTTCGACCTCGAGTACGACTGTTGTAATCGCCGAAGGCCTCTCGTAAATATAGAGTTAGAAAAATATATGTATATGTATCTAACAGATAGTTAAGCATTACGATATCGATGAAAATAAATTAGAAGTGGCCGCTAGAGTTGACTAGAAATTTTAATAGAGATTCTAAAAAGAAGACTTTGTGATTTACATAAAAGACTTTTTGAGACATACAAAATAAAAAAGTCAAGCTTTAAGTCGCATCAGCACTCTGTCTTAAAGGTTGTCTGTCATAAAACTGGGCGGCGGAGGCGAACAGACTACAAGGTTTACTTTCGACATTGAGTATGTAACCGGTTTCAGAAAAATCCTATCTCAAAACATCTTTGATGTATAAATAGGTATTGTGTAAAATTATCTGAATAAATGAAGAGAGATTTTCAGGCGAGATTTACATGTGCAAAATTATTTGTTGAAGATTTTTATATAAATCACGACTGACTGAAAGTCCCAGCGACTAGATGTCACGTACCGCCTGCAAAATATCCTAAATCTTATTAAAACTCTTTCGAATCCCTGGAAATTCCTGAAAATCTTTAGAAATAGCCCAAAGCTCTTAAGAGCCCTTTGAAATTTTCTTAAATTCTTCGTAATCTGTTGAAATGGCCAAAAATCTTAAAAATATTTATACATTCCATGAATCCTTTAGAATAATTGTAGGTCCTAAAATTGCGACGTATAATTCTGTACTCCCACCCACTGTGCTGTTCGATCGCGAAACCTGGAACTACCAAGAACAGGATAAGAGTAGAATTATTGACGCGGTTGGCATGCAATTTCATCGCGATGTATGCGGTAAAACGCTTTTTTAATACTTGATAAATGTAGATCCTCTTCCAACATCTAGATCATTTGGATCTCAAAGTTTTCCTAAAAATTTTGAATATTACAAAAATTGTCTTCAATTCTTCCAGATTCTTTGAATGAATCTTAATGTCGGTACCGGTATTTTTTTGGTTTCCGACAATAAGATATTTCGCAACAATTTTGTATAAAGGTTTTAGTTCGAAAGATGTATATATGTGTGTGTATATGTATAACATAGATATCTTCCCGATGAAATAATCTTCAGTCAACATAATATGACTTTTAATGACGAATCATTCTATATTATACTTAAAATAACAATCTGTTAGGTGAGCGTCTTTTGTAAGAAAACTGTTCACTCAATTATGAATTTTGAAATTCTGCCAACATAATTCTTATGTCATCAGCTCGTTTTTTCGTTTCTAACAATATTTGTACCTAGATCAAAGATAAAAAAAAACTAGTCACGCTATAAATCTTTTTCTCCCAACCTGAAACGCAGTTACGAAACGTTGAAAAGTCAGAAAGCACATCATTCTCTTGGAAGATTACAACCAATTTCAAGAAAAAGAAATCAAATTTATTGTCTGTAAATAGCCCCACCTATTTTTCCCTCCTCTATCAACGTATGTAAGTTTGTTAAACGGCCAGCATATATATTAGCTAGTGGATTCCGGAAAAATCAGAACTTGCTTCATACGGAATTCTGATAAAGTTTTATCTGCGAAGAAAAAAAAAATGAGGTCCCTTTTCGGGGTTCTCATGCTCATCACTTTGCTTCATTTCCAAGAAATTGGTGAGTATCGTGATAATGATCTGAGAAGTGGACCACTTCGATATTCCTCATAAACTCTCGAAATATTCCCATATGTTTCGTCAATTTCCCTATGTAATCCCAGATATGCTTAATATTCTTTATATTCCAGACCCTAACATCCTTCTCTTTCCTCCATACTCTCACTTTATATTATATTTTGTGCTGACACTGATAACATGTAAACTCCTCCTCATTTCAATTCTTTCAACATAAGTAAAACGCAACTCACAACTTCTCGATCCTTTCGTGAAGCATCCATGTTTCTTCTCAAATTTGTATACTATCATTAAGAAAGAACTCCTACTTTCTTACTCACTCTTTCTGTCATTTATTTTATGCTAAACTGGAGCGAACATCACATAACCTCCTCATCACTTTAAATCACGAGTTACAAATCAAGCGCTTACCTACTTTCATTCCTTTCTTCACATAAACTCCTCATCGCATAAGCTCCTCATCACTTCTAATCTGATTTACCAAACAGGCGCTTACCTACTTACATTCCTTCTTTAGCCACTACTTTTCCTACCCACCTAATCTGTCACCCTGTCATGAAGAAGAAGGAGATGCAGAGGCCAGCTAGACCCGAGGCGGTTATTATAAAACCTGCCGAGGGCTCTAGCTATGCTGAGGTCCTTAGAAACCTCAAGTGCAAAGTAAAACCTGACGCTCTTGGCGTTAAAATCAAAAGTGTCAGAGAAACCAGGAACGGGGAGGTCCTCGTGAAAGTAGGACGTGCAGCGGATGGAAGATCAAAGCTGTCCGCTGCTATTAAGAAGGCAGTTGAACCCGGGGGCAGCGTACGCGAGCTTTTTCCCCGTGTCGAGATCGAGGTCCTCGACCTCGACACAACCACGGAGGTGCAGGAGGTCGAGGCCGCCTTGAGGCAGCATTTCGGTGAGTCTGCAGGAAAAATCAGGGTGAGCATCACCAAGAAACCCTTCAGGGGAACCCTGAAGGCTTTTGTGGAGCTGTCTGAAGAATTGGCGGCAAGACTGGCGCGTACGGGATATCTCAAGGTAGGTTGGGTGTCCTGTCGCATCAGAAAAAAGAAGGAGGTCCTACGATGCTATCGCAATCATGATGCCGAAGGCCGACGAGCCCGGATTGTTGGCCTTACCCCCATGTCCTTGAAGTAATGCGATAAGCGGTTCCGAGGACATGGGTTGGCGGGAAGAGGAGGTGAGTTTAGTGGGTATTACCGTTTTTTAGGTCCTCTGCAAAAAAAAAAAAAAAAAAAAAAAAAAAAATCTGTCATCCTGTCACGTGTTCACGCTACAATACACTTTGCTGTGCTTTTCACTTTATTTTACTTCAACCTCTCTACTTCTTTCATCCCTCCTTTTCCTATTTGTGGTCCTCTTCTTTTTCCTTCAACCGAATCACCTCCATTTTTCCCTCCTTCTCATCTATTTCCATATGGTATCGCCGAATTTCGCCCTCATATATCTCAGTTTCACTTTTATTCACATACCTGCGATTCTCTCCTTCTGTTTCCTAAGCCAATCTTCAATCACCTTTTCTATCTCAGCCCAATATTCGTCTATCCAGATCTCTGTGTTATTTAGCTTACCCCTGTCTCTAAAAATGTCTGTTTTATTATCCGCTGTTTTCAGCTCCATTCTTATTCCCCCATCGATGCTTCAGGACTGATCCGCTTTTTCTACCCGCTGTGTATAGGCCGCCAAGCTTTCCACTACGCTCACCACCTCACAGTCCTCTCCACTAACCCCAGAACTCTCAAATTCCTAGTTTTTAAAATTCTGGCCTCCTTCTACCCTGCCCAATCTTCCTTCGTCAACGCTAACGGCGGGTTTTTTCGTGCACTCTCAATTTCCTCCTTCTCCGCCTGACTGCTCACATTCTTCATCTATCTCTGCTTCCTTCTCGCTGAATAATCTTCCTCCTTTTTGATTGCACATCCTTCGCCTTCTTCAACCATCCTTCAACTTTTAGGTTGAGCTTCTGGATGCTCTGTCGCATTTTCAACATTTCTTCCACCATCTTCTCCCTTTCTCTCTTGCTCTCCAGGTTCGATGAGTTCCCTCTCCTTCTTCCACTCCACTTCAGTCATCTCCCACCAAATATATAAAACTTCTTATTCCCCTTGTCTCCTTCTACACTCATCACGCTATTCTTCTTTCTACCGATAAGACGCTGTTGTCTCTCCACCTCTTTCTCTCTCTCCCCGCCAGCTGAGACTTCTCCCCAAATCACCACTGTAGTCAGACTACCACATCGTCCTAGTTGACGCTCTCGCTACGTGTCTCCACCGCTTCTGTTCCTTGGCCATTCCGGTTCGTCCCCTAACCTCAATCTCCCACGTTCCGGTTTTCACTATTTCGTTTTGCTCCTTCCTTACAGTATCCACTTTTACAATTCCACCTACACCTGTTTATGGTCACCTCCAAATTAATAAAGTTGAAATGCAATAGAGTTGACATGATAACAATGTTACATGTGGTGGGTACATCTTAATACGTGAAGGTGATTTTTGTTGCAGATGAAGAATACTCTGAAATCGCTTTAAAGATTACATTTTGTTTTTCTTTCTGTGATATTTTAATATATTTCTTGAGAATTCCGTGGATTCAAACTCGATTTTATCACTCCGCCTCGGAATCCGCATCATCAATCATCATGTATCCCTTCCAAGGGGAAACATTTCTGGTAATCCCCTGGGCCACTCGGATAACTTCTAATCGGATTTCATCCGTTTAAACCGGTATATTCTACTCGTAATCCAGAGTAATTCAAGTAATTCGAGGTAATTCAAGTAATTCGGAGTAATTCGGGGTAATTCGTAGTAATCCCGCAGTATTCCGAAGTAATACCCTTGTAATCCGGCCTAATTCACTTGTAATCCAGAGACATTCGACTCTAAAATACTCCACTTCAGATCAGGAATGATTTTTTGAAATTTTTTTTTTTTTTAAGAAATGTATCTTCTTTGTGGAAAATTCATGATTTTGGTTGGAAATTAAACAATTTCGTAAAAAATTAATCTACTTTGTTGAAAATTCATTTTTCTTGAAGAAGATTCTAGATTTTAATTAAAAATAGTTTGGTTGAAAATTAAACTATATTCACTAAAGAACATTGTTCTTCGGCTATTTATTTTTTAACTAAAAATTAAACTATTTCATTGAAAGTTCGTTTTTTTTTTTTTTAAAAGTATTTTCTAATATTGAAAATATAAAAGTACAATTTTTAGATGAAAATTATTTTTATTTAGGTGAAAATTCTTCTATTTGGCTGAAAATTTATCTTTCTGTGTTAAACATTCAATTACATGGTTGGAAATTCATCTTTTTCGTAAAAACCTAATTTTCTAGGTTGGAGATTCAATTATTTGGTTGAAAAGTAATCTACTTAGTAGAAAATTCAGCAATTTTGTAAATGTGATTTTTCGGTTTTAAATTCAACTGTTTTGTTAAAAATTCATCATTTTGGTTGAATATTTAACAATTTGGTTCAAAGTTGAACTAATTTGATAAAAATGTAACTGTTCCGTTGAAAATTCATGTACGTTGTTATTATTGACTTCAACTATTTTTTATTTAAAATCAAAATCTGATTTGGTGAAAATATCAACTCTTATATTTTTCGTTGAGAAGAAGAATACTGGATAAAGATTTATCATTTTAATCATAAATTTAACTATTTTGTTGGAAATTAGTTATTTTTGCTTGAAAGTTCATTTTTCAACTCAAAATTAAACTATTCCATTTTTGGTGAAATATTGATATTTTTTAGTTTAATTAAAATTAGACTAATTGGTTTAAAATTCATTTTTATTGTTGAAAATTTGTCTTTTTGGTGGCATATTAATCTCATTAGTTAAATATTTACTATTTGATTAAAAGTTGATGTATTTTCTGGAGAAGTTAAAAAGTCAACTTTTTTGTTGAAAATTCATTTTTTATGGTGAGAAATTAATTTTTTTTTTGGAAAACGTAACAATAACATTTTTAGTTGAAAATTGATCTTATTTATTTGAAATTTAAACTACTGGACTCACCATTAATGTTTTTGGTTAGAAATTTATTTACTTGGTTGAAAATTAATTCACTTCATAAGAAATTGAACAATTTATCAATCATTCATTTATTTTAATGATTCTAAGGAATTTGAATGGGTTTGAAATATTTTAGTGTTTTTAAAAAAGATTCCAAAGCATTTTCAAGAGCTTTAAATAATTTCCGAAGATTTTAAAGATTTAAAGGGATTTGAAAAGACCTCTAGGCATTTAAAATATTTCAAAGTATTTTAAAGATTTTATGATTTCCTAAAATATTCTAAAGAATTTTCAACTTATTTCAATAATTTAAATGGATTTCGAAGAATCTCCTAGATTTTACGGTTATTAAAAGAAATTCAAGCAATTTTTAAAGAGGATTTTATAAGGAACTTATAATTTATTTAAGAAACTCAATGGAATTTCAAATAAATTTAAATATTTAAGGGTAGTCTTCGGAAACCCCAAAGCATTTTTAAGATCTTTAAATAGGTTGAAGTGATTTGAAAAATGTAGGGAATTTTAAATATCCCAATAAATTTTTAATTTATTCAAATAATTTGCAGGAATTTCAAAGGGGTTGAAATATTTTACAGGATTTCAATATATTTTAATTCATTTTCAAGAGATTTGAAAAAATTCCATGGAATTCCAAGAATTTTAGTGATTTTGCAGGATTTGAAAAGGTCTCATGATATTTCACGTATTTAAAAGTATTTCTTCTTTATTCATAATGTGTCCCCTAAGGGTTTACATGACTACCATTTCTTGCAACACTTCCTTCTACATGTTTTATAAAATCTTATACTTACTATTTACAGTTATTCAAACTTATATACAGAAAATCTTATATCTATATCCTTATTTCTATTTTTTGGCGATAGCGCAATTTGGGACGTGTTAGCGAACAAGTTACCATTACTTACAAATCTTGACGCTTCTAATTTAAGCGACTTCCTTTTTCTTTTTCTTTCACTTCTCTTGTAACTCCATTTTGCCATTTTTTTTGCATCCTTTCTTTCATTCTTTCTCATTTGCTCCCCTAGCACCTTCTAACTCCTTCATCCACTCTTCCCCCAAACCATCCTCCCCTAGAATCTTTACCACATTCTCTTTCCAGCTTCCTTTATCTTTCATTCCTCTCCTACATCCTCCCCATACATGCTCCCATGTTTCCTCTTCCCATTCACAGATTCTGCACTTCCTGTTCTCTTTCTTTTCCCAATACATACCTGCCCTTGCCTCGTTTCCCAAGCTAAATATTGCTATTCTGGTCCATCTTTTCTCTCCCCATCCCTTTTCTAAATACGTTGGTACTCCTACCTTTTTTATCATCTTATACCATTTATTATATTTTGATTCCTCAGTCATCCTCCATCTTTCTATTAATTGTCTTTCCCTATCCTTTTCTTCCACTTCTTCATAGTTGACTCCAGTCCCGTCTTCTATACCTCTAGCCTTAAAGAACTCCCTACTTTGTTCTTCCCATCTCGTTAATTCTATCGCCCTCCCTCTCCTTTCTTTTACCTCCATCAAACACTTTCTCGCTAACTCCCCTCCCTTTCCCTCCCTCAGCTTCGTCCCAAAGTTCCAGGCCCTCTTTCCCGCTCTAGTATTTAATTTATCCCTTTGCGCTTCTTCTCTCACTATATATCCCGGTGTCCTCCAGTCAACCCTTAACGTCCACCTTATATACCTTTCTTATAAACTCTCAATCTCTTTCCTTTCTTTCCAACCCCATATCTCTGCTCCATAACCTAATACCGGCCATACCAGCGTATCAAATAACCAGATTCTCCTTCTCCAATTTTTTCAAACCTTCTTTTTCCTATTCCCTATATCTGTTTCATTACCCCTGCAGCTTTTTTTATCCTTTCTCTTATATGAGCTCTATGATCTCAATTTGCTTTCAAGTTATATCCCAAATACTTAAACTCTTTTACTTCTTATTTTATTCCCTTCCATCTTCCCGTCCATTCTTTCTTTGTTCCCCCTTCTTTTCTAAACCACATTATCTTTGTCTTTTGTACATTTAAATTCAAGTTTTTTCCATCTAAGTATTTCTCTAATCCTGTAATTAAGCCAGCCATCCCTTCTTCATCCTCTGCCATCAACACTATATCGTCTGCGTATGCCAGTGTATATATCTTTTCGTTCCCTATCCTAGCTCCCCCCAACCCTTTTCTCTTCATTCCTTCTTCCAAGTCTGATATTAATATATTAAATAAAAGTGGACTCAGAGGACATCCTTGTCTTACTTCGCTCACCAACCAGAAACTATCTCCTACTTGCTCTCCTACCTTTACCTTGCTTTTTGTCTCTCTAAAAATTTCCGATACTCTCTTTATTAATCCCTCTCGTATCCCCTTTTTCACCATAACTTTTTATATCTCGCCTCGGTCTAATGAGTCAAACGCCGCCTTTAAGTCCACGAATATTGCTACCATTGCCCCTTTCTCCCTTTTAATCCTCTTATTTACTAAATAGTTCAGAACATATATATTGTCCATCACCCCCATCCCTTTTCTAAACCCTGCCTGATTCGGTGGCTCTATCTTTTTCTCTACAACTTCTTTTTTTAACCTTTCGATAAAACAGTCACATATACTTTGTACAGTGTTGGCATTAGTGTCACTCCCCTATAATCTTTAACCTCCTCCCCTTTGCCTTTCTTCACTATTGGTATCACTACTCCTTCTTTCCATAACTCTGGCCACCCCTCTTCTCTCCATACTCTATTGCACATTATTCATGCCCATTCCTTTAATTCTGTCCCCCCATATTTCCATACTTTATTTGGAATCTCATCTATACCAGGTGCCTTTCCATCTTTCATCATCCCTAATATCTTGTCTATTTCTTCCCTTGTAATGTCCTCCATTTCATCTGTTTTCCTACCATCTTTTCCTCCTTCCCTAACTTTCATCTCGACCCCTCCTAGTAATTCCATAAAATATTTGTTCCATTCTTCCATCTCAATATCCTGGTTTACTCTTTTTCTTCTTCTTCTCTCTCTATTTACCACCTTCCAAACCTCTTCTTCTGTCCTAGCCTTCGCCGCTTCTTCTTCAAACCTTTTATTTTCCTCCTCTTTTTTTTATCACACAACTCAGTATACTCCTTCTTTTTTCTCCTATATTCTTCTCCACTACTTGTCCCTTTTCTCCATTTTCTTAATTCCCTTTTCACTTCCTTGTTCTTCTGTTTACAATTCTCATCCCATCCACTTCTATCCCCTTCTTCACTAACTTATTTTTTGCTTGTGCACTCTAATGCTCCTTTTATTTCTCCTAGAATTATTTCCATTTCCTCGTTTACATTTCCTTCCTCCATTTTGATATTCCTGACTTTTTCTTTAAACTGTTCTTTACCTTCCATTGACCAATCCCTTCTTCCTGCTCTTTTTACTTTTGCTTCCTTCTTAGCCCTATTGATATTACTCATTTCTCCCTTTATTGTAACTATTAAGGGAAAGTGATCCGAATCTACATATTTCCCTACCTCTAGTTTCTTAACCTTCTCTCTAACCTCGTCGTCCACTACCAAGTAATCAATGACCGTTCCCCTCTTTCCTCCTGACCGTGTATATTCCCCTTCCTCATCCCCCTCTATACTTCGGTTTAGGATAAAACATCCCATCTCCCCTAGGCTGTTTAACAACTTTTTTCCTTCCCCATTCAGTATCTTGTCCTTGGATTTTCTTCCTCGCTCTCCATCCCATTCCCTTCCTCCTCTATCTCCTGTTCTCGCATTAAAGTCTCCTCCTATTATAAGCCTGCTCTCTTGCTTATTTTCTTCCATCAGTTCCCTCATCTCTTCTGATTTTTCCTGCATATCACCGTTCACATAAACCCCCACTATCTTCCACTTCTCTCCTCCCATATTTATCTCTTCTACTATTAATCCTTCTTTATGTCCTATCAAATCTTTTTTATATTTCTCTGTTATACATTCGTTCCTTACTCCCATTACCATTCCTCCCATTGCTCTGCCTTTTTTATTCTTCCCCTTTGCATTTTGAACCTGCCATTTGTAACCTCTTGGTAATCTTCTTTTTCAGAAAATCCCTATCCTTTCTTTGTAAGCCTGCTATATTCCAGTCAGAACCCATGTTCTTCTTCCCTTTTTTCTTTCCTCTTCCGCTATTTTCCTTAACTTGTACTGCATTTTCCTTCTACCCATGTCAAATCATCCTCTATTCTGTCAGACCTTCCATATAACACCCTCTTCTTTGTCATCACTTCCCTCTTATGTTCCCATTTCTTCAGTTTCACTAGTACCATTCTTTCCCCTCTTCGCTCTTGCCTTCCTACACTTCGCACTTCCTCTATCTCTACCTTAGCATCAATCCTTTTTAGTACTTCTTCCACTCCTTCTATTAGCTCCTTCCCCTCTAATCTTAGACCTTTTATCATTATGTTTCTTTTTCTTTCTTCTATCTCTTTTTTTCTAGTCTTTGTTCTATCTTTCTCAACCTTTCCTTCTCCTTATTCCCACTCTCCTCACCTCCAGACTCACGGTTTCAGCTTTCTATTTTTTTTATTCTGCCTTTCAACTCTTATACCTTTTTATTAGGCTCTTCCTTCTTTTCTAGTCTTTGCTCCAACGTCTGCATCCTTTTCTGTAGCTTTTCCCTGACTCCTTCCCATTGCCTCATTTTTTTTTAAGTTCGACCATTTCCTGCCTAATTTCTTTCCTTATTTTCTCTACCCTTTTCTCCTGCTTTCCTTCATACATCCCCATTACTTCTATTATCATTTCGCGCGTTTCTTTCAATCTTTCCTTTTTCAACGGATCTTTAGCCTCAGCTCTGTCTCTATCTGTCCCCTTATTTTTCTCATCCTTCTCTACAAAACTATGTTTTTCCGGCGGCGATCTAGACATTTTTTGATTTTTCAAGCTTGACTCGATATCTTCCTTGTCCTCACTGCTTCCCCTCTCCCCTCTCTTCCTTTTGATAAATGCCTCAATCGATCCCACGCTCTTCGCCCTCAATCTATCCTTTTCTACTGTTTTCCTATACTTCCCCCTTCCCCTCCTTTCTTTGTTCACCCCTATCGGTGTACTGAAAACGTCCTCGTCTAAGTCCCTGCTTTCCTTGCTGGCACTCACCATTTTTTGTTTATCTACTGGACTCAATTCAATATTTTTTGAATATTGATTTTTATTTCTAAACTGTGAAAAAATTGTTCTCAAGCTCCGCTGGGATCCAAACCCAGATCTTGCAGATTGCCGGTCTGATGCTCGTACCCACTAAGTACTTCAAATTTTGTAATTAAAAGCCTTTAGGCTTCAAAATAACATTTTTTCAACTTTTATACGTTGTACAGTTCAAAAATTTCTAAAAATATAAATCCACGCTATTCTTTTCAATACTATAAATTGAAGAATGAATAAAAAAAATCATAAATTTTCAAATGTATATAATTTTGATCAGTTTTAGGCTAACAAAATTAATTGATAATTTGAAATTTTTTAAAAATATTTTTAAATACTATCTTAAAAATTTGTTTGGAAAAAAAATAATTGGAAGATTTTCCAGGAATCTAATGAAAATTATCTTCAAACCTGAATTTTATATTCAATTTTTCGAAAATCCTGGAGGTTTAAAAAATTGCCTTAAAATCTTCCAGATTGTTTTTTCAATTTTTATTCAAAACCTTCAAAAGCCTATATTTTTTTTCATTTTTTTTAAATCTTTTCACGTTTTAAATTATTTTGGAATCTGTTCAAAACTTCTAAATATATCTTAAACTTTTTAAAAAATTTTCCAAATCAATAATCATTCAAATGTTATTTTTGAATCAAAATTTATTTTTTCAATCTTTTTAGATAGTTTCAAATATAAAAAATAATTTTAAATTTTCCGAGGATTCTTAAGAAAACTTTTTTATTTTTTTAAAACCTTTAAAAATCCTGAAAAAGCTTCAAAATTTTGGCTATACTTCCGAAAAGGTCACCCAAGAATATTGACTTGATACTTAGCTTAGGGGTTCCTTTTAGACCTTAGTTGCACACACTAAAAGGATTTTTGGTTCAGATCAATATAAATTAAGTTATTAATAATTTTGATTTTTTTTTTTAATTATTTTTATCTCAAAATCTCGAAAAATATTGATTTTGGAAATAAATGTTGTGAACAAAATTTGTAGTTCTCGTCGAAACACATATTTTTTGTATGTATACTGTTTTAGAAAATCAATATTTTTCGAGAAAAATGACAAAAATGAATTTTCAGATTTTTCATTACAAAAACGTTTTAAAGAATAAACTGTTATCATTGAAAAATATTGAGAACCACCACAAGGATGCGTCGTTTTTTTCGGCATTGGAAAAGGGTCCTAATATTTGGAATTTTAAATGCCCCCCCCCCCACACACACACAACTCATGCCGATATCTTTTCCAATGAAAAATCTGAACATTCATTTTTGTCATTTTTCTCGAAAAATATTAATTTGAGAAAAAAAGTATGGAAATTGAAAATATGTGTTGCGAAAATATGTACAACTTTTGTGCACAACATTTTTTTCCAAAACCAATATTTTTCGAGATTTTTGAAAAAATAATTTTTTTTCAATCAAAATTATTAATATGTTAATTTTTATTGATCTGCGCCAAAAATCCCTATAGTGCGTTCAAGTAGGGTCTAAAAGGAACCCCTAGGCCAAGTATTGAGTCAATATTCTTGGGTGACCTTTTTGGAAGTTACCCAAAATTTCATATCAAAATCTTCAAAATTTTGAATTTTTAATAAGTTTGATATTATTTAAAGGCCCGATGCGGAACTGAAGTTAGCAGCGTTTTTAACAATTGAATTAATTAATTCACATACAATTATTTTGAAAAATAAATAACATTTCTTATTTGCATTTTTTGAAATTTTGTTTTTTTCTAAAGATTTGTGATTTTCTATAATAATTTATTATTTAATTTTTTTATTTATTCAATTTAAAATTTAAAGTGTTTTTATGCCATCAAACACCCAAATTGAAAAAAATGTTAAATCCGGTAGTTTTTTTTAATGTCTTGTAGATTTTCACAACAAAGTTAAAAAAAAGTATTAATCAAAAGTAATACAAATTTTTAACTTGTAGAAACTTGCACTTTATCTCGCATGTTTTTATTTTTCTACAAGAAAATACAAGACGAAATCAGCTATTTGAATTTTATTTGATTTTATACACCGCAGGCATGATTCGCGCGTATTACGTGCCTGTTTTCAGGAACTTAAGTAGCCCTTTATGGATCAGTGGTGGGAGCAGTACAATAATGACCTCATTACTGTACTGTCCAATAAACCGGCCATTATTGTACTGCGCACAATGTACTATTTTTTGTTAAATTTGGTACACTTTTTCTCAAAAAAGTACATGTTTTAACAAAAAAATTACACTTGGAGAAATTGTTGGACATACTTGTAAAATTTTTTCCCACCAGGGCCATGAATCCTTCGAAATACAATTCAGTAATGAGAGTCGGCAATGAGAGGATTCTCAAAGAATGTAATAATAATTTTTTTTAAACTTGGCAAATGTAAATTTTAGATCAACATCTAAAATGTTTGAATCAGATATGATGAGTTTTGTATATATGAGCAATTTTTTTACAGAATCATCAAAAAATGTTAATAAACCAAAGCCGAAGAAACCCAAACGTCCTGCTGAAGACCTTACGGATCCATCTATATATGAAGAATTAACAAGACTTTCAAATAATGGGATTTATCGCGAACCTGATTTCATGTCGCGGCGTGGATCGAGTTCTAGACCTCAACCTACTTACATACATCAAAAAACTTACCAGAATAATCCACATCCACAAGCACCACTCGGTTAGTAGAAAATTCATATATTTTGTTGAAAATTCCAAAAAAATGTTGGCAGAAAATTCTTGACATTGTTTTAAAATTAATTTTTAACTGAAAATCTAACTATCCCATTGGCCGTTGAAAATGTATACCATTTCCTACTTTCGGGGTAGGCGTGACTCGCTCGGGTGGAAAATAGTAATGTGGGGAAAAAGGTATAGATTTTTTAGATTGATCTAGAATTTTTTTGTTAATTATTTAAATTACCCGTTCATTCCGCAACACTGCTCCGACCCAGGTTGCTGATCAATCTCTCTAGCGATCACCCCAAGTGAAGAGATAACCGTATTAAATTTGCTGTGTAGGATATATTATGTGCAGAAAATATGTTGTGTAGAAAAAATATAACAGTATTAAACAATAATTAATTCTCTCTAGGAAATATTTTGTGCAGAAAACATTTTGTGTAGGAAAAAAATAAAATTATTAAACAATATTTAATTCTGTGTAGGAAGTATTCTGTGTAGACAAAATTTTGTGTAGGAAAAATATAACAGTATTAAATTCATTTTGAAAAATACCTGTAGTGTATTATATACCTAGAGTAAAAATATGTTTTACTGCTTGGTACATACGATACTTTATGTAACAAAGGTATGATTCACAAGTTTATCACTTAGGAAATTTAAAGTTAGTTTGACCCGGTCAAAATCGTACACGGTTGACTGCGAATGCGCATGCGCGCAGTACAATTATGTGCCCATAATACTCCTAGGAGTATCATGGACATTGTTGTACTGCGCGCATGTGCATTCGCAGTCCAGTCCTCCTGCCGTATAAGCGGCCACTTTCAGAACTGAAAAGACGCTGATAAAACGCGTGAATCATTCCTGCGTTAGATAAAAAATATATTTTGTCATTTGCTTTGATATATATTCTGAAATATTCCAAACTATTCCTTGCATTCACGAATATTCCCAAATGTGCCGATATATTCTCAAGTATTCCGAAGTATTTCTTGAGAATTCCTCGTGCACGCTGAATGAAAGTGGTCGAACCATTGTAATAATAATTTTTTTTATATTTGGCAAATGTAGCTATAAGACCTCTTAGCATAGTACCCCAAGATTCTGCTAAAGGTCGTGGAAGCACTGAGATATCTCCGCATTTAGGTGTCACACCTAGAAACGTGATCAGGGAGCCTTCTGTTGACAGTGATGAGACACTATCTGACGATCCGGATCGGATTTCAAAAAAACAGATGAGAGGCTCATCTGATGCTCAACGTGATTACAGCCAGGCAAAATCTGTGAATTCCTCACCTGAACACATGCAGCAGGTACAGGATCAATACGCAGCTTCAACCAAATATGCAAGACAAACGAATCATCATGAATCTACGTTACGAAGAAATCAACATAATATTCAGTATCAGCATCCATTTGACCTCAATGAGGAAACTCATAATCCTTACAGTCACTCACCTCTGAAAGATAAACCTAATCCTCAGTATTTTGGGGGTCGTCCAGGAGGTCATGAAGGATAACAAGACTACTGCTTTAAAAAAGAATGCTGTAACGCCCAAGCATTTTTACTTCACACTCAATGATACTGTAAACACGTGTGCTTTCAAAATATGTTTTTTTTGTCATACTTTATGAAATAAATACATTACTCGGCAATATTTTATTTATGGCATTTTCTTTTCTTTTCTACTTTGTTTATTATAATAGGGTTCTCTTTATTCTAATTTAAGATTAGTTTATACTCTAAATACTTGAATCAAAATTGTTACGATTTAAAGTTAAAAATATTTTAACTAAATCATTCATTTCTATTAACAAAATAATCGCCTCAGCATACACTGAGCGAAGAATTCCCGTGTAGTTCGGGTTCACACCCCAATAGTTCGAGTGCTTTCTCTTTTTTTCTGTTTCACACGAAGGTTTGGCGCGCTTGCACTACTGAGACGTGCGATCACCCCAAACATTCGGGTGCTCACCTGAAACAGCAGCGGCCGAAGTGGTGGGGCGCCCGCCCGAATAGTTGGGAAGCTTGCACGAATGATTCGGGAGATTCGAGTCGTCAACCGCGTTGGATGTTGCGCGTTCGACGTTTGCGCATGTTCGCTAATGGCCGCAGCTGATGAACATCAGGCTCTGCCCGAATGTCACTGTTTCTAGTTTATGTCGATTTTATTGTTCATGTGCGAGATGTCAGTGGAATAAAGTGTAACTAGTTATCTGGTTTTTCTTTGGATAATCCTTAACGAAGGTAAGAGAAATATAAAACATTATTCTTTGCTTGCACAAGAGCCGAAAAATCAAACTATTAGCGAACATGCGCAACGTCGAACGCGCAACATCCATCGCGGTTGACGACTCGAATCTCCCGAATCATTCGTGTAAGCTCCCCAACTATTCGGGCGGGCGCCCCACCACTTCGGCCGCTGCTGTTTCAGGTGAGCACCCGAATGGTTGAGGTGATCGCACGTCTCAGTAGTTCAAGCGCGCCAAACCTTCGTGTGAAACTGAAAAAAAGAGAAAGCACCCGAACTATTGAGGTGTGAACCCGAAATACACGGGAATTCTTCGCTCAGTGTATGAACATACGAAGTTTTGACTGATTTGCGAACACAGCAAATAGTTAAATTTTTAACCAAACCAAAAAAGATTTAATATTTGTTAAAAACTTTTATTATGAGAATACATTTAAAATAAAAAAATTAACTTTTTGAAAAAACGACGCAAGTAACAATAACTTTTTAATAAAAGAAATTTTTGCCTAAATTATATTTACACATTTTCTTAGCACCACTTTACTTTTCTGAAATCTCTCGATACTATTGAAAATTTTTTTAAATGCTTTGAAATCTTAAAATCTGTTGAAATCCATTGATCCATAAAAATGCCTTGAAATGAAATTTAATTTATTCCGTAAGGTATAAATAATTTAAAATCCCTTGAGAATAAATTGAATTTAATTCATTCAATGAAGTTCTCTAGGGGGGAAAAACGTTAGAATCCCTAGAAATCTTTAAAATCCCTTGAGGGCATGTGACATAGTCAAATACCTATATTACCGACCTTACTTTTTCAGTTTATTAAGTTTGTTTTTTTAACCTTAAATCTTTTTTTGTGAATGGAATATCGGACTGAAACTTTGTAATATGTATTAGAAGACCATAAACTACGTTTATGTACTTTATTCCAGTAGAAATTTCGCTAAAACTTATTTTCAAAGAAATTAAAACTACGACCATTTTTGTACATATTGTCTTTGTACCTTGAAATTTTTTGAACCTCAAAACTTTTTTTTTGAGTAAAATATCGGCCTCAAACTTTGAGAAATGCAACAGCCGACAGTAAATTACGTTCATGTACATCATTTGAGTATAAAAGATGCAAAAAGAAAAATTAAAACTAAATGTCAACAACGGTTGCCAGTTCTTTGACAGCGTGGACCCCATATTTCAGATGTCGACGAGCCAGCTGATAGAGCCTCGATTAGTGGCCGCCAGACTTCGCATTTTCGTGCCATCGCGAATACCGGAGTTGCCATTTAGTTGGAATTTGTTTTTTGCATATTTTATACTCAAATGACGTACATAAACGTAATTTACTGTCGGCTCTTGCATTTCTCAAAGTTTGAGGCCGATATTTTACTCAAAACAAAAGTTTTTCGGTTCAAAAAATGTGAAGGTACAAAGGCAATATGTACAAAAATGGTCGCAGTTTTAATTTCTTTGAAAATAATTTTTAGCGAAATTTCTACTCAAATAAAGTACATAAACCTAGTTTATGGTCTTCTGATGCATTATACAAAGTTTCAGTCCGATATTCTATTTAAAAAAAAAGATTTTAGGTTCAAAACAAGAATTTAATAAACTGAAAAAGCGAGGTCGGTAATATAGGTACTTGACTGTGTCACATACCCTCAAAGTCCTTGGAGAATTAATAAAATTCTCTAAATCTTGCAAAATTCCTTGAATATCCTAAAATCTCTGGAAATCTGTGAAATCACTGAGAATCCCTTAAAAATTAATGAAATTTAATTTATTTTCCAAAGTTCTCTAGAAATCCCTTGAAATGATTTACGTCTCTTGAAATCCTTGGAAAACGTAAAAATCAATTTAAAAAAGTATAAATCATTTGAATGCCCCTGAATATTATTTAAATTGAACCTATTCATTAAATTTACCTAAAAATCCCTGGAAATCTCTGAAATCGTTAGGAATGCCTTTAAATTTCCTTTCATTTAATTTATTTCTCAAAATTCACTAAAAATCCTTTAAAATCTAGATGTATTTCCAATTTAAGAAGCATGTATATTAAACTTAATTTCACCATGTTTATGAGTTTTAATACATATCTATACTAAGTTTGACACAGATATATATTATATTTTAAACACAGGAAATATAATTTTAGGAGAAGAGTAAAAAAAATATATATATCCTTTCGGAAAAAGCTGCAAAGAACAAATTTTTGACTCAAGCATTAGTAAAACCATTAGAAAAATAATGAAACCCATTTTCCCTTCTTCAATATTATTGTGAAAATATTTCTAAAGTATCCTGATATATACTCTGTTATATATTTTTTAGAATAACCAGAAAATGAACATGTATTTCTTTTATTTTGCTGACGATTTTGCTATTGCTCAAGTCAATAATTTTTTATCGCAACTCAATCCGGGAAGATAAAATTGTCATAAAATTTTTTAATTTCTATGTTTTTTGAAATTGTTATTTTAAATGGCAATTCAACCCTGTAACGTTGATAAAATTGTATAGAATTATGAAATATAAAGCTTTATTGTAGACATTAAAAAAATAATTTCTTATCAGTCAACTGTTGACAATTTTTTTTAATTTATAAATTTGTAAAGCAGTCACGTTAAACTTGTTATTTGAAATATTTCTCAAACCTCATTTGCACAAAAAAATACTTTTTGAGTGCATTTATAAAAAAAAAAAAAAAAAAAAAAAAAAAAAAAACGCTTAACCTTAGAAAAAACAATTTACAATGTTTTAATAATTCCTTCCGAGGTTGCCATCAAGTTTTTTACTTGAATATTGAAGGACCTAACTCTTCTGTATGCCCCTTCTTCTCTCTTGCCTGATGTTTAATTTTAAATTATTTAAATTTGAAAAAATTCAATTAATTATAATAGATAATTATTTAAGTCAAAAAAAAGTTTTTAATACTCGTGGTAGCATGTTCTAGTTTTAAATAGAATAATTGTGCAGATGTAAATCGAACAATTATATTTTGAAATATCGTATCATACACCGTGTAAAAATATTATCTTTTTAACCCGTTGAAAAAGATAGGATAGAATTTCAAAAAATTAGATTATCCACACATGAAAGAAAAATCATAGTTCACAAATTTCAATTTTTTTTCTTCCCTTTACACCCTTCATTTCTCGGTTTTTAAACAATTTTCCAGCTCATTCAAATTTGCGAAGTCAAGCTTTCGTAACCGTAGGATTTAAAAATTGCCAGCATTTAAACTTCTAAATAATGAAAATTTTGATTCACAATGTTGAATTCAGATTTTTGATGTTTTTAATTTTTGAAACAATAGCTTCGATAATTAAAAGAGTTCAAATTAAATTATCCTAATCTCCAAATGAAAATTGTTCAAAAATAATTAAATTCATGGAGATTCTAAGAAAGGGAAATGAGTATAATGCTTCATCAGTTAATTTCAAAATCATTAAATTATACACACTAGTTCAAAATACAATATTTAAATTGCATAGTTTCAAAACAAACCTGAATAATCAGGAAATTAAAAATACAAAAGAAACATTCATTAGCGAATGTGAAATTTAAAATTGCACGATCCTTCCAAATTCAAGCAACCATCAGCAATAAACAATATTAAAACGGATTCAATACAAAAATTTTAAATTGAATTTATTCAGAAAAAATATCTTCTACTTTCACTCCCCTGGGATTCGAATACCAAGTCAACTGATTTTCGGTCAGGTGCTCTAACCACTGAGCTACCACAGAGATCAGAGGAAGAATCCTTTTTTTGAAATACGCTTTATTATGCAAGATGTTATATACAAATCAATTTTTATTAGGAATCTGTATTATCATCGGAGATGGTAACGATCGATTTTAATTCATTTTATTTTAATTTGATTTAGAAATTTTTAATTTATAGCTTCATCTAGTCTAAGGACTAGATTTGACTAGGACTAGACTTGCATGATAAAGCTTATTTCAGAAAAAGGATTCTTCCTCTGATCTCTCTAGTAGCTCAGTGGTTAGAGCACCTGACCGGAAATCAGTTGACCTGGTGTTCGAATCCCAGCGGAGTGAAAGGAAAAGATCTTTTTCCTGAATAAATTTAATTAAACATTTTTTAATTTATAGCTCCATCCAATCTTAGGACGTTGAATATTTTCTGTATTAGAGGATATAACTTTGATCGATATGGTAGATTTCCATTTCACAGTGTGTGTGAAAGGATTTCTCTTCGGATCGATCGTTACCATCTCCGATGATAATACAGATTCCTAGTAAACATTGATTTTTAATAATGATTTTTAACATTGATTTTTAACATCTTGCATAATGAAGCGTATTTCATAAAAAGGATTCTTCCTCTGATCTCTCTAGTAGCTCAGTGGTTAGAGCACCTGACCGGAAATCAGTTGACCTGGTGTTCGAATCCCAGCGGAGTGAATGGAGAAGATCTTTTTTCTGAATAAATTTAATTTAAAAATTTTTAATTTATAGCTCCATCTAGACTGAAGACGTTAAATATTTTCTGTATTAGAGGATATAACTTTAATCGATATTGCAGATTTCCATTTCACAGTGTGTGTGAAAGGATTCCTCTTCGGATCGATCGTTAGCATTTCCGATGATAATACAGATTCCAAGTAAAAATTGATTTGTATATAACATCTTGCATAATAAAGCGTATTTCAGAAAAAGGATTTATCCTCTGATCTCTCTAGTAGCTCAGTGGTTAGAGCACCTGACCGGAAATCAGTTGACCTGGTGTTCGAATCGCAGCGGAGTGAAAGGAAAAGATCTTTTTCCTGAATAAATTTAATTAAAATTTTTTAATTTATAACTTCATCCAATCTGAGGACGTTAAATATTTTCTGTATTAGAGGATATAACTTTGATCGATATTGTGGATTTCCATTTCACAGTGTGTGTGAAAGGATTTTTCTTCGGATCGATAGTTACCATCTCCTATGATAATACAGATTCCTAGGAAGGATTCAATACATATAATTATTTTTGATGAATTATTATTTTTTTCAATAGAATATTTAATTCCGGGCTAACCAAACATGTTCTGCTACAATTGATATAGTATATTTTTTCGGAATTCTTTGTCAAGTCGAAAAATGTAAAGAAAATAGAAAATAGGCCTACGTATTTTGAGGTCAAAATCCTCTGAGTATTTATGTGTATATAAACGCACCTGCAGTCGAAATACCGACAATACTCTTCATGTCTTGGAAAATATCTACAATTCTACATGTATGTAATATTAATCTGAAAAACAAAAGTTTTTATTCAAATCGAATTTATTAACCTGTTAATTATGATTGAAATGAAGAAAATATGGTGACACATTGATGGCTTTACTTACCTAGAAACGAGGGGTGTCTCACTCAGGATTCAAATGAAATCGTACGAACAAAGTAAACGAATTCGTACGAATCCTAACGATTTTGATGAATTCTGATATTGACGAACCGGAATCCTTTTTTCGGAATCGGGAGCTCCGAACGCTGTACAGTCACAGCGTTGCGGAGCGTTGGACCTACGAATTCGTCCAGAGTCCCACAAAGTTTGACGAATCCGACGAATCCAAGCAGTGACTGCGAAGCGCGGAGTCGTACAATGCGTATAAAGTACGAGTGACGCACTCACTGCTTAAATATTTCTTTTTTTTCTAATGATTTCTGAACATTAAAAACTATTTAAAGAACATTTATAAATGATTTCAAGTTAAAGTGACAATAGGAATACTAAGGATGAAAATTATATAAGAATTTAGTAATTAATATAGTCATGAATTATTACAATTTGATTAATTCTAGAGTAAAAAAAAATTATGTTGATTTTGTCCTTAATTTTTAACGTGTGAAAATTAATTGATAAATTTAATGGATTTATTAATGTATAACTGCAAATCGTTTTATTAATATTTAATAGTAAAATATCTTGAACATATATTGGAAAATAATTCTGTTCTTAACATTTTGCTACCACCGAGGCTACCACACTATAATTTCTAAACTTTTTTACATTTTCAAAGAGATAAGAAAAATTAGATTATGGGAAAAACTTATTTTGAAGAATTCAAAAAAAATTTAGAAACTTTTTAATAATTTGGAAAGATTTTGGTATTACATTGTTTTAAATGTTTCTCCTAAGAAGATTTTTGACATTAATAAAAATGTTAGCTTTCATTTCAAAAACAAAAGAAATAAAGAAAAATTTGATATAGTAAGTATGTATAAGTAAGTATACCATTAAGACATTTCCCTTTCAGGGTAGGCGTGACACTACCCGGTTCGGGTAGTGTTTCTAGGTGGATAGTTTCTTGTAGTAAATAACTACAAGTGTGGGCTCACCACACCCACGATGTGCCAACAGCACGCAGTATTCTCGAATGGTCACCCATCCAAGTATTAACCGTGCCCAACGCTGCTTAACTTCAGTGATCGGACGAGAACTGGTTTTTTCAGCGTGGTATGGCCGTATACCAAAATATAAATACTGAAAAATTTTAAAAATCGCTCTTAAATTTGACTATTAAGGATTGCCATTCACAGATACATTCTTTTAATGTTCAAAGAAAATAAATTATTGAGAAATTAAATCAACAAGTTCCCGCCTTTATTATCAAGGAATGTTTTGAAAAGGAAACAAAACTTAATAAAATCGCCCTTAAGTATAATAGAAATAGAAAAAATAATAATAGAAAAAAAATATAAAAAAAGCTGAAATTGTCACGAAGGATTTAGAGAATTATGTTTTTCAAAAAATCAATTTTAATATTGATTTTTATGCAAGATATGTTGACGATTCAGTACTTAGTGTACATAAAAGTAATTTTAACACTCTTCTTAATGATTTTAATAGTATACACCCTAGATTACAATTTACTGTTGAGATTGAAACTGAAGGTAAATTACATTTTCTAGATTTGACTTTAATTAAAACTGATGAAAGACATATTATTACTGACTGGCATAGGAAAAAGATTTGTTCAGGTAGAACACTTAGTTTTCTTTCAAATCACTCTATTAAAAATAAAATAGGAATCATTAAAAAATTGATTGATAGAGCCCTTAAATTATCACATCCAGTTTTCTATGAAAAAAATATTGAACATTGCAAACAAATTCTTCTTCTTAACCATTACTCGTTTGAATTCATAGGAAAACATGCGCATAACAGAATAAAATATATAAAAAACAAAAACAATATGATTGTAAAATTAGGAAAAGATAGATATGAAACGCTAGACAAAAAATGTGTTATTTACAAAATTAATTGTAAAGATTGCAATGCAGTTTATGTAGGGCAGACAAAAAGAGCTCTTAGACTTAGGAAAAATGAACATGAAAATAATTTTCGCAGAAGTCCTAGATATCACTCAGTCCTTTCAAAACATAAGGTTACACATGGTCATGACTTTAATTGGAATGATATTAAAATTCTTTATCATGAAAGAAATCAGAAAAAGAGAGAATTCATGGAGATGTTATTTATAAAGAGAGAAGGTAACAAGGCTATCAATTTAAAAAGGGACCTCTCAAGATATAATAAAATAAAGTATGGGATAGAGTAATTAATTGGTTAAAGTAATTTTCTTTAACTAGATAATAGAAAAATTTTATTTTCTATTAAACAATCAATTTCTCAATTATTAATTTTGATTATATTAAACTTAATTAATTTTTAATTAATATTTTCTTTACAGGTTATATTAATGTTTCATACCTCTAGTTATTCCCTATAATTAATCCCTGATGAGGAGGTTTAAAT
>CAKNYM010051363.1:289463-306604 GCA_932195095.1 Andricus curvator | reverse complement strand
GATTTCTGACGGAATAAGCCGTGATTTTTTGAGTGAGACGCCCCTCGCCTAGAAACATCACTTTTTTTCTATACTTATGCTATTTCGTCCTTATTTTTTTCGTTTTCTGATTAAACATACACGTGGATGCCGTGGAATGCTGTTATTCTCGGGCAAGGCTGACTTGGGAATTTTCGAGAAAGAAAGTTTGATAGATTTCGCAAATTTTCAGGTTTTTCTTGGTTGTATTATAAGTTAGCTAACAGAAATTCTGAGAGAAATCGAAAAAAGTGACTTTTGTAGGTAGAAAAGATGTTCTGTTATTTCAATCTTGTTTTTCGTCAGCACGGATATAACTGCAAAATGGACCATTTCAGTTTTTATTAGATTTTTTTTAAAGTAAGAAACAAACAGTGATCTGCTGGGGTAAGCGGACACCAGATTCGGATTAAGCGATCTCAAAAATATGAAGATACTCTTTTTTCTGAAATTATCCTTCACCAAATCGATTTTCAGCTGGGTTTTTGGATTAGAGACGAACTGAAAGCTGATGTGGTTAAACGTACACGTCCATTGAGATAGAACTGCAATTTAAAAAAAATTATTTCGGAATTGAGTTTCGAAATTAATTTTTCTCGTTTGAGTGTGAATGAAATTAGTTGCACTATAAATGATTAATTTTCTAATTTTTTCTTTCCAAATCGTTTGTAAATCGCCTGTCTGTTTTTTAAGAATAATCTTCTTGGTTGATTAATCAACTGTTTTGGTTAAAGATTCTTATATTGGCTTGAAAATTTATTATTATTAATTGTTTTACTAATTCTCGGGTGAACCCGGTTCTTCATCATCAGCCACATATTGAGTCAGGAGCCTGATAATATGAGGATATAATAACTTGATTTAATACAATGTTTGAAATCTATTGCGATTATGTTGTGGAAGATACAAACTAGGAACATAATGTAGTTTAGAGCTCGTCTTTTATCGCTGCAGCTGCGCTTTTACAGCGTGCTGTTATCCTTAGACAGCGAACACGAGCGGTTAAGGTGTCAATAGTCATAGGTTATAGGTTTTCAGTCGCTTGCTTTCTGATAATGTAGAAAGTATCTTAAAATGCGACAGGTGTTGCGTAAAAACGCCTTCTGAGCTGCTGATAGCACCTTACTGACCCCTGAAGGTTCAAGATGTTCAGTGCATCTTACGTGCACATTGCCTGCAGCCGAAATCACAATATGATGAATAGATGCATATCGCACATTCCTCAATATTGTCTTTACTTCATTCCTCAGCTCGCCTTACTTGTGGATCATAAATACATGGTTTGTCTGCAAATTTCGGTTTAGTGGATAACAATGTCGATGGTGTAGACTCTTCCACCTTTTTTCTTAAGCATCACGATTTCGCGTTAATTCGTTTGGATAAAATGATTAATTTGGATAGTAACATCCCAATGCAAGATGTAATATTTATCTTCTAAAACAGGCACTGAAATATATCTATAGGAAAGCATCCAATATGTCAAAAGCCCTAAGTTTAGGGCAAGTTCTTAATGTATAATGCCCGCCACACCATTTGTCTGTGCATATATTCTCTCTGAGCCATTACGCGACAACCATCAATAATGTGCTCGATTAGTGATGCCGTTCGATACGAGACTGTCTCGATATCGTATCGAAAAATCTCGGTTTTTTCTCGTATCGGTATCGGTTTCTGAGACTCCTGTCTCGGTCTTGTCTCGTATCGTTTTGGTATCGGAGAACCGATATATCGCTCGGATCGTCTCGGGATTTTGAGACTGGACAGCCAGATGGTGGTTTCCTACGGAACAACGGTAGAAGGGGAACGGCGACAAGTTTCAACTACCTGAGTACCAATGAACCTTTTCTTGTAATTTAAAGTTCTGAACCTTCAAATGAACGAAATATATTTTCCCTCGTATTTTTCCAATTCTATCATATCTAGAAATATTTTTCAACTTCAGATAAAAATATGCATTATAAGTTTCTTTTATAATTGAATTATTTTCAATGCAATGAACGATTATATTTTTGCACTGTTTCTAGATTATAAAGCAATTAATAAAAAATGTTCATTTGAACGTTAAAAACTTCAAGCACATTATCTATGAAGTTCTCAAGCTTTGAAACTTCTAAAATTCCTACATGTTTTTAAAACAAAATCGAATTTTTCGCAAAAAAATTGGAAAAACTTTCAAAATTACAAGAATGGAATATGTGAAGGTGCAAACCGGGAAAAATTTTCTTTAAAATCTTCTTTATTCTGTTTCGAAATTTTAGAAAATGCTTTTAAATCTTTTTGAATTTACTCTTAGAATTAATTTTTCAAAATACGAAATCATTTGAAATTTTCCCAAGAATCTTGAAAAAATGCAACAACATTTTTCCATAATGCAGATGTGACGAAAAAGAATCTAGACATTTTTTTATTTTACAGGATTCGGTTCGCCAACGGCCATACCACGCTAAAAAACCCAGTTCTCGTCAGATCACTGAAGTTAAGCAGCGTTGGACGCGGTTAGTACTTGGATGGGTGACCATTCAAGAATACTGACATGAGTGCTGTTGGCACATCGTGGGTGTGGTGAGCCCACACTTGTAGTTATTTATAATTACAAGAAAAACCTAGAAACACTACCCGAATCGGGTAGTGTCACGCCGACCCTGAAAAGGAAATGGTTTAATGGTATATATATAGAGAACATTAGGGAAAATTCGATTTAGTTTAAAAGATATTTAGGTCTTTTAGAAGTTTGAAAGAAATTTAAAAATATTTGATAAATTTTCGGAAATCTTTTCAAGTTCTAAAATATTTTTAATATCTTCAAAACTTTTAAAATTCCTAAATATGTTTTGAATTGACAGGAATTTTTTGTAAAATTTATAAAAAATTCTGCAAAATTATAAAAATGCCTTGATGATTGCCTTGCATCTAAATATCTTTTTAAATTATACGAACTTTTCACAAAAAATAAAATTCAAAGATAAAAAAGTGCCTTAAAATCTTCTAGATGTTGACAACAAGTTTGGAAGTCTTTTGAAATCTATTTAAATATTGTCTTAAAAATTAATCTTTCCAAATAAATCATTCTAAGTTTTTCCAGTAATCTCGAGAACGTTTTTTTATTCTCTAAAAACCTTTCCAAATGTTTAAAAACCTTATTATTCAAAATTTTCAAAAATCTGCATTCTTTCTCGAAATTTTTTCATATCTCTAAATTAAAATCTTTTTTTGAACCTTTTCAAAACTTCTAAGCCTTTTGAATATTGTTTTAAATTATTCGATTTTTTTAAAAACAAAATTTTAAATAGATTAAAAATAAAAACAATTGCAGATTGCAATAAAAAATTTAATGTTTGAGTTAAAAAAAAGGGAAAAAATGCTCCCGAGATATGAACCTTGTGCATACGGGTAAATGAAGTTTCATGTCAAGTACTTATAGCTAATTCCGAGAAAAACGACCGTCAATTTGGAGATTAAAATTTCACGGGTTTTCAAAATCGGTTTTGGATAGCGATTCAAAATGGAATTTTTAATTTTTTACAAAAATAAAAACTTATTCCCGAAATATGGATATATGCTGAATGATAATAACAAAAAAGTTTTCTCCAAAAAAATAATTTTTTTTCCGATAAAATCAAAGTTGAAGATCGTGATATCACAGTATGACATTTTTTTGCTAAAAATCCTAAAAAATAAGAAAATATATATGATTTATTTTGTGACTGAATTATAATAATTTGAAGAAATATCTATAAACTAAAATCTTATTAAAAATTGTGAATGATAATGAAATTATATTTCAAAACAATCATTTTACAACAATATGTAATTCATTTTGCATGCATTTTTTATGCAATAAACCCTTTTTTGATAAAAATGGTAATTACCAGTATTGTGCTGCTACTTTCAAGCTATGCTTTTCTAAAAGAGTGAATTATGAGTAAGTTTCGATGTAAAGCTTTTATTGATCTTTTCCGTAAAATGTCAATTTCTTATTTTCATTTTGATAATTAGAACATTCACAATTTTCGGAATAAATTTGTCTACATATTTTGCAATAATTGTGAAGATAATATTAATATAAGTAAATTTAAAAATTTAAAAGGAAGTGAAGTTATATGAGATTACAACTAAAATATATCTTCTAATAATAACCTGCTATACATATTAAAATAAAATGGAACAATATAGTAATGGGAAAAACGTATTTATTAAAGAAACGACTTATCACTTTCAGAAAAGAGGAAGTTTTTAGATTTGTGGGAAAAATAATTTTTCATACAGAATACACAATTCGAATAACAATTTATTTGTTAAAATTTTTTGAACACTCACATTCTAGCTAAGAAAGAGATTCTGAGATATGAGAATCAGGATAATCAGTATTATGATTTGGATTTTAAAGTATATATTTAATTTTTCTACGACTTTGCAGAGAATTAACAAAAATTTTTGAAGATTTCAGATATGTCGAAAATGAATTGTAAAGAAAATTTCGTTATTTTATAGGATGTTACAAAATCTGAGGAATAATAATTGGCGTCAGTTTGACCTTTCAAACTTCAGGACTTTGAGAAGTTTGGAAGAAATTAGGAAATATTTGATATATTTTCAGAAAAGTTTTTTAGTTTAAAAATATTTTTTATTTGTTTAAAAATTCTAAAATTCCTCTTGAATTTTTCTAACGAATTGTGAAAAACTTTAAAAATTACAAAAATTTTACTTCCACATTTACACAAATCTTCCACATTTTTTAATTCCTTTTAAATTTTTTTTTATTTTTTAAACAATTTATTGGCCTTAAACATATTTTTAAAACGTCAAAACATTCTAAATCTCTTTTAGAATAATTCGAATTTTTCCTGAAATTAAAAAAAAAGCTGAAAAATCAAAAACATTACCTTAAAATTTTCCAGATTTTTTTTGTGACAAGTTTGTGAATGTTTTCAATTATTTTAAAGTCATTTTAAATATTCTCTTCAAACTTATTTAAAAAAAAGAATCATTTTAAATTTTTCTAGGAACTTAAGCAACTTTTTCGTTCTCTTGAAATCTTTCAAAACACGTGAAAAGCTTTTAAATGTTTTGTTCACTATCTTTAAAAATATGCTTTTTGTTTGAAATTCCTATAAGTCTGTTAAACTGACTTGAATTTTTCTAAAAAATTTGGAGAAACTTTCAAAATTACAAAAATTGCCTTTAAATCTTCCACTTTTTTTCAAAATTTTTAGAAATCTTTTTCATCTTTTTGAATTTTCTTTAATAATTAATTAGTCAAAATAAAAAATTATTTTAAGTTTTCCTACTTTTTTGGGAATTTTCAAAAATCCACATTTGATTAAAAAATTTTTTCATTCTCTTCAAATTATAAATAATCTTAAAATTTTCTCAAAACTTCGAAACATTTTGAATATCTTTTAAAAAATTTCAAATTTCTGCTCAAACAAAAAAAAAATCTGCAAAATCAAATATATTGCCTTAAATACTTCCAGATTCTTCTTGTGCCAAGTTTGCAAGACTTATGAAATGTTCAAAAAATTCTTTATTCCGAATTAATTAAAAAAAATTATGATTATTTAAAATTTTTCTAGGAAACTAAAGAAATTTTTCATTTTCTTGAAACCTTTCAAAACGCTTGAAAAGCTTCTAAATGTTTTGTTCGCTATCTTAAAAAATTGACTTTTTGTTTAAATTTAATTGAAATCTTTTTAAGTTTTAAATTATTCTTGAATCATTTGAAACTTCAAAATAACTCTTAAGCTTCCACCAATTATAAGATAAATAAATAAGCTAATTCACTAATATTTTTTAGAGAAATTATTATTATTATCATTCATAATAATAATTTCTTTCTAAACAATCAATGGATCAGAAATCAAACGGTACTTCGGAAAAATAAAAAGTATATAAAATACGATTAGTAGTATTATTAGGTCAAATTATTGTAGATTCACGTAAAATAGAAGTTGATATCTTTCCGCCTCTCTATCAACAAATAAGAAGTAAGAGGAATTATTTAAATAAAAACTTTCGTTTAAAGCTAACAAACTTTTATCTGTCCATGTAAAAGATTTAATTTAAAATTGAATTGAAATAAGTTTGTGTTTGTTTAAATCAAACAGATCTCACTGTGTGCTTTAGAATTTCTTCGGCAGTGCAAACTGTAGGGTTGTAGAGTTTAGATTTTTGGAATATATAATTCTTTTCTTTCAAGGCCTAGTCCCAAAGGGATAAGCTCCTCACAGCTTCTTTTTCCGGTACCTGCGGCCGGCCACACGACCAGCCCTACTCTCTCTTCTATTGTGAACGAGGAAAATCCCATCTGGACATTTTGTCTCGGAATTCCGATACGATACCGATACGAGACGGAACTTTTCGATATTTCCCCGATACGATACAAAACCGAGCGATACAAGTCCGAGACTGGAAGTCTCAGTATCGAAAAATATCGCTCGGCGGCATCACTATGCTCGATGAATGCGTTGGTATGTTCACATAATCGATATCGACCAACCAAGTCTTGATGTGATACGTGTTTTCGATAATTTCTGGTGCTGACAACCCTGCTCTGAATCACAATAACGAATCCTTTCGTTTCTGAAAACAGGACGTCTCTTTTCAGCCAAATATTGGATGGCTCACTATCCACTTTATGTTGATCTAACTTTTTGGGGAGCTCGCCGTGGATAGCTTTCTATCTTAATTGCGTTTCCAATTCCTTTATGATTTCTGCTCTGATATTCAAGGCCTCCTCTCAGAACAAATTCAATTGCGTGTAATCGAGATCTGCTTTACAGATGGTGTTGTACAGCACAGCATCTCGCTTGCTGTTAAAATAGTCTCGCAACTGTATAATTTGTAACTTACACAGTTTTTTTAACATCTACAACGCCCTTTCCTGCTCTATGTCGTGGTAAAACTACGCTCTTAATCACCGAATTACTGTGGTGCATTCTGTCATTCGTCATTCCTACGGGGATGGTTCTATTTAACATTCCAAGTTCGATGTTCTACCATTAAAGAAGCCTGAAGGAGTACTTGAGGACAGGGATGGCGTACGTATTAAAAAAAAAATTATTATTATGACTGTTTCATTATTGGCATTCATTTATGGGCATCTCTGAAATGTTTCGGCTAGGTGCCAAAACAACTCCCGAAAAAAATGGGTCCTAAAAAAAGTCTTCAGTTCGCCGAATGTTAAAAAATGATTATTTATGAACCGAATAGACCGTTAAAAAGACATATTGTATCCACATATATACCTGCTTAGTATAGACACAAGGGAAAAATGTCTTATGCTTGCGCGTTCATGTTAAAGTGAGAGATAATCGTAAAATTCACGAAATCGTAGATATTTTTAAATATTAAAAGCTCATAATGATTATTTTTGCTCCGGATAAGCTGTAAAAATGCATATTGTATCCACATATATACCTGCTCAGTATAGAACAAACGAGAAAATGTCCTATGTTTGCGCCTCCATGTTAATATCGACAGATTTTCGAACTAATGTTCGAGCTTCCACTTATAAACATTTTTCCAATAAGAACCCTGATCTATTCTACTATATTTGTAGTAAAATTCAGTTTCAAAACGATTGTAAACTCATTTCTAAAAAGATTCTTCAAATGTATGAAGAATGTTTTGGTCTCGATGTTATATATCAAAATAAAATGGGTTCCACATAAAATATAGTTTGCCATGTAATGTAGAGTCGTTGTGATATCAGTCAAGGTAGTCAAACTTTTAAATTTACGAAAACTTCTTTGTGAGACAAACCTCTAGAAAAATGATTGCTATTTCTGTACAAATAACTTGGCAGGAATTACTAGGAACGGTAAGAAAAGTATTTACTATAGCGATGTTGCAACAGTAACCAGACACACTAAATCGTTCGATACTGATGATGGAAGCAGTTATGATGATACGATCGCCAGTTTTTTCCCGATCAGCGATAGCATACAAGATAAAAGAGCACATTCAATTTGTTCAATGGAGGATCTATTGATTACCAATGGTTCTGAAGTCGAAGAAATAATTTCTCCTGATGACGACCTCATCCCACACAATGAAAGTAAGATTGTTCCTAAAATTTTTGCGCAAGAAGAAATAAACGATTTTGTAAAAAACTTATGATTACCCAAGGACGGTGAGGTATACATTGTATTAGTACTCAAAAGTGCTTGGTTTAAAAAAGCATGAATGCACAGTATTATAGAGACAGAGAGACGAATTTCAAAAACTACTTTTTAGAAACAAAGGAACTTTTACTGGTTTATTTTCATGGCATTAATGGATTGATGATTGAATTGAATGCAGGCATTTCTAAAACCGATGAGTGGAGGCTATTTATTAATTCGTTTAAAATAATTTTGAAAAGTGGCATTGCTTCCTGATACTAATGTGTTTGCTCCTATACAAATAGCACATTGAACTGAGCTAAAGGAGCAATACGGTAATATTGAACTAGTTTTAGAAAAAAGAAAACATCCAAAACAAGATTGGCAAGTTTTTGGGGATATCGAAATAGTGAACATCATACTAGGACAGCAATCGGAATTCACAAACAACCCTGTTTTTTGTGTTTATCGCGTTGTCGGGATCAAGGCAATTACTATAAACAGAAAACAAGGCCAAAGAGAACATAATTTCAACAAGGTTCTAATAAGATCATCGCCAATCGTGTAATTGACCCAAAAAAGTATTAATGCCCCCTCTTCACATCGAACTTTGTCTTATGAAACAGTTGGTCAAAGCTTTTAAGGGAGAAGGAAGTTGTTTGGAGTATTTAAGAAGGAAATTTCTAAAATTATCCGTTGCAAAATTGAAAGAGAGCATTTCTAATGAATCACAAATTCAGGAAACGTTGAAATCACAAGAGTAGGGACTACGAACGAATAGAGCTGATATGGTAAAAAACTTTGGGTAAATGGGGTGTCTGATGAATCTAGAGCTGCACTTCCTTTCTTCCAATCTTCATTATTTCCTAACAAATTTTTTGCAACACCCACCTCGAAAGTACTCCGTTCCATATAGCTAAATTATATGCAAAGTGATTCATTCCGGATAACAATGCGGGAATGATATTGGCGCATGCGCAGTTCGATTCTTATATACTTTCCACATCAGAGGAATGCACGCGCATGCGCACTTTGCAGATAAGCAACTTTCCGCATCGCGACAGTTCGGGGGCAACGTAGCAACAGCAGCGCTCAGTGTCCAAGCGAACAGCTGATGACAGGTGCGAGGTTAAAGTCGACGTGTTTAGAGTGCAAGTGAAATTTTCCTTCTCATTGTCAAAAGAAGATGGACTTAAATAAAGATTCGAATCAAACTGGTGAAGAGTGTACTCCACCAGATAGTATATTAGTTATTTTCATATATTTCGATTTAATTTAATTAAAATTTCGTATTTTTAGAATTTGTTTTCGTTCCGCTGAGGGTTTCACCGCTTAACCCCCCCCCCCGCAACTGTAAATATTCTTCCTTTGTCTTTCTCTTAGTACAACTTTCTCGGAAGGTTGTTGCAAAAAATAGCGTGTGATACACGTGCGCACAGGCAATTGCTGACTCGTGTGATTTCAGCATTCTCCTTCAGCTCTTCGCACTCGTCCTCGTTTTCGCACTCGCTTCGCTCGTGCGCTAACCTCCGACTCGAGCTTCGAGCCTCCGGCTCATGCTGCCAAATTTAAACTCGTTGGCAATCGCCTATTTTGCGCTCTTGTATCACATATAGCTATAGCATATTACAGTGAGAAACAAGAAAAACCATTCCACCCAGATACGAAAAACAAATGGAACGTCAATATCAAGGAAGATGGGATACAAACACGATAACTGAATTTTGTTGGACGTTGAAAGAGGGCATGTCGTTAAGAGCGAAAAACGTAAAAAAAGCCTTTTCATAGACCTTTTGAGAATGAAAGAGAACAACAACACAGAAAAAAAAAGAATGCAGGCCTATGCCTCAACACCAAAATTGATTATTCTGGTGTTTTCAAGTTATATTTGAGGTTAGAGGTAAAGGGTGACCCAATGGCGTACAAAAAACACTCTTTTGGGATTCCGTGTCCTTAAAAACAATAACACATCAGACCAAGACGCCCGATTCAGATTCAGCAATCCCGAAAATATGAACCTAAACTATTTTCTGAATGTTGCATTCACTAAATCAATCTTTAGCTGTTTTTCGGATTCACAGACCCAAAAAACATAGGGATGTTATTATGGTTATTTGGTTCACCGTACACGTCACTTTTTTGTGTACCTATGTTTTCAACTGATTCAGTACATTTTTACTACTTGGCAGTTTCTAAGTTCTAGCTACAGCAATTAGTAAAATTCAGCTGGAAATGGAGTACGTAGAAACGAGGAAGTGGTTTAGGTTGATGTGTAAGAACAAAGAACAGGAAAAAGAGAAAGATCTCGAAGAGGAGTTGTAAAGTTTTAAGACAAAGAGGGATGTGTGGAAGATAATGAATAGGTTTAGGAAGCGCAGAGTGGGAATAAACGAGAAGATAGGGAGTCAGGAGTGAAGAGAGTTTTTCCAAGAATCTTTCCAGGGTTCAGATTCACGGAAGAGAGATGATAGAAGTAGATGAACAAGTCAGGCAGAGATGGAGATGATGAATATCGAGAAGATAGCGAGACAGATAAGAAAGTTAACAAGGTCAAAGGCAGCAAGGGAGTTGGACGTATAAGTATGAGGAAAAGTTTTTTCAAGAAAGGGGAAGTAAGCTGGTTAGGGAGTGTTGGTGGTAGAATGAGAACAGGAGAGGAGAGGAAAAGATGGAGGTTGAAAGAGAAAGGTGTTTTAGAAGGAATAGGCTGCACAGGGGTGAAATGAGAAGGATGCATGAGAAGAGGAGAAACGTGAGGCAAGGGAGAGTGCGCCAAGGGAGAATGCGCAGTATTTGTGTGCGAAAGGAGAGAAAGGAAGTCAGGAGCTTACAGCGAGGATGAGGTGAGTGTGCAGGGAGTGTTTATATTAGCTTCTGGCTTATATTAGCGAAGAAAGGAGGAAGAGGAATGGAGAGGGAAAGATTGTATACAGAAGAGGAAGCAAATATAGGCAAAATTGTAAATATTGTAAATAATTTGAAGACAAGTATTGTATAGTAACCGCGAAGGCAGTTGTTGGAAATGCGAGACAAGGCGAAAGATAGGAACATGCTTGCGAAAGTTAAGGTAGCATTAAGGTGTGAATGGATGTTAGTTTGTAAGGAATAATTTTGAGACAAATTCTGTAAATCATGCAGGTGTAAGCAAGGAAATTTGTATGGCCTAGCTGGCCAAAAAATAACCGTTTATCTACCATAAAAGAGTTTGATTTTCAACCAAATAGTTGATTCTTCTACAAGAAAAGGTCAATTTTTAACAGAATAGTTAAATCTTCAACTAATAAAATTAATGCTTAAAAAAAGGAGTTTAAATTTCAACCAAGTAGTTGAACCTATTACCAAAAAAAAGATGATTTCTTAATGAAAAGTTTATTAGTAGACTTTTCAATAAAAAGAATTAACCTACAATGCAAAATAGTTGTATTTTCTCATTGGGTTTTATTTATTCAGTTCGCATAAGTACTTCCCGTACATATATGTATGTAACTGATTGGAAAATTGATAAGGATATATACGCACTTAATAACTTTTTATTTATTTTCCTTGAAATTGTTTCCAATCATCCAAGATTAGGCTGACATATTTTCAATGTTGCATAATAGGATAAAGGGGACATTGAAATAACTATTTGTATAGGAAATACTACATTTCAAATAATTGTGATTTCCAATGAAGAACTTGAAACATGTAATATAAAAAAATCCTTATTTTTCTAACTTTGTGCGAAGAATCGGAATGTCATTTTTTTAAAGTGCCGACCGCCTACGTCACGTTTACAATTTTACATTCTAACCATCTTATTATTTCAATAGTGTTGATAGTGCTACAATTGCGTTATTTTAGTGAACATTTCTATTTTGCACGTTCTTTATTTTTATAACATTTTTTAATTATTATATACAGTCCTGAGTAAATTTTTTATTTGCGTGAAGCTATTAGTTGCTTGCCACTATTGAATCAGGAAACATCTTATTGAAAATTTGAATACTAAGCTCATTGAATTATTAATTATCTACTAATCTTTTGTGGCTCGCAATTGAAATAATCTTCTTTATGCACTTAATTTCCTACTTATTCAAGCCGATACTTATTAAAGGCAAATAATTTTTAGACATTTTGATGAATAATTGCCATTTTCTATGAAAAATAGGGAAAATATACAACCAAACTTTTTGAAAATAAAAAACAGATCTCTGTGGAAAGGTAGCACGTGAAGACCTTGAATAATTTTGGGTTAACTGATCAATTGTAATTTCAAGAGTCTGAAAAATTCTCATTCTTCCTCAATTTGTTCAAACATTCGGAAGGCAATGTTTCTGAATTCATGACAGGCTTAGTCACGCTCAGCATTTCACAATATGACCTTCTTATTGTATGAATAAAATTAGGAATATTACACTATCACGTTTTATCAAACTTTCATATTTTTCACGTTTTCCATGTTTATGAGTCTTTTAAATCATTATATGCAGTTATAAATAATTTTCTCTGTAGCCAGCGACCTGTTTTTCACTATTGAATTAGGAAATATCTCGCCTGCTCGAATCAGTAATTTTCTACCAATCTTTGGTAGCTCATTTTTCGCTAATCAAATCTGAAAAATTTCACTAGTAATTCGCTAAATTTGACTTATTTTGATTCAGAAATCAAGAAAGTTAGCAAAATTCAATATACTCCTTCAAACACTGAATTTGATACTTATTCTTCACGTTCCTGATTGAGAAAATAGATTTTCTTGAAATTTTCCAATAACCTCTGGCAGAAAATTATAAACAATATATTTTTCATAAATCTCCGCTTTTCTACAAGCCACAATTTTTAGGGCATAAAAAAATTGGTGGACCGGAATGATTAAAAAAAAAAAAAGTCTCGACGATTCCCTCTTAAACATCGCAATTTTTTAACAACAATTCACGGAGAGAAGTTTTCATTCGATCGGAAGATTTCGTTTTGCTCTTAAGAGATCCAATCTCGAAATAGATAATGTAAAGATGTAAAGAAAGGCGAAAGATTCAACCAAAAATGGAAAAAAAGTTCAGTCAAAAATATTTTGAAATCAAGAAAAGACGAATTTTCAAGAAAATGGTTTGATTTTTCACCAAAGCGATGAACTTTTAAATGAGATTATGAATATTGAATCAAATAGGGGTATTTTCAACTGAAAAAGATAAATATTCATCTTAGGAGACGAATTAAAAAAAAATTCAATCAAAATAATTCAATTTTCAAACTAAAGGGAATGAATTTTCAAAAAAAGAAAAAAAATTTGAACGATATTGTCAAATTTTCAAGTCAAAAAAAGGACGTTTTAACCCGAAGATATGAGTTTTCAACAAAAAAGTTTATTTTTAACCTGTAATTCAAGTTTCAACCAAATAGTTGAATTTCAAGCCAAAAAGAATGCCTTTCCAACAAAATTATTTGATTTTCAATTCAAAATGACAAATTTCTTACAGAATACATGAATTTTTATACAAAATAGATTAATTTTCTACCAAAGTGATAAATCTTTAACCTAACTGGTAAATTTTCATGATGAATTTCCTGCAAAAATTTATTTATACCGAGAAAGATTTTTCAGACAGGTAAGAAAAAACAATTAACCTCGTCGTAGAATTTTTAAGTCGTAAAGGCTAATTTTGTACAGAAATGTGAAATTTTTAATTCCAAAATATGAATTTTCAATCAAAAAGTTAATTTTCAAACCAAAAGACGAATTTTAACCCAAAAAGGATTACTTAAAAAAAATTTGATTCTATTGATAATATCTGAAATGCTGACAAATTTATTAAAATACCTTCAGAGACCTTGAAATACCTTAAAGTCATTGAAATCCTCGAAGATTTTATAAAATCCTTTAAAATTTCTTGAAATCTTTAAAAATTCATCGTAATAATCCAAATCCTTTGAAATCTTCTGAAATTCCTTGAAATTTTTCAAAGCTTTTGAAAATTCCTTGGAGTTCTTAAAAATGCCTGAAAATCATTTGCAGCACCTTAAATTATTTAAGATTCGTTCAAATTGTTTTAGATACCTTAAAATCTTTATAAACAAATAAAATGTTAAAAAATACCTTGAAATATTTGAAAATCTCTCCAAATTTTTGAAATGTTATGAAATCGCTAAATTTTTGTAAATAAATTCTCTACAATACAAGGATTTCAATGAAATTGAGGAATTTAAGAAAATTCTTTGAAACCGTTTTAAATTCCTGAAATTCTGTGAAATCACCTGAAAAGAATTTTCAATTAAGAAAATTTCAATGACCAACCAAATAGTTTCATTTTCAACAAAATCGTTGAATTTATAACTAAATAGATCAATTTTCAATCAACTTTTTCTTCAATTTTCAACTAATAATGAAATAGTTAAATTTTTAGCAGAATATTTGAATCTTCAACTAATAAAATTAATGCTTGAAAAAAGGAGTTTAAATTTGAACCAAGTAGCTGAGCTTTCTACCAAAAAAAAGATTATTATTCCTTAATGGAAAGTTCATTAGTAGACTTTTTAATAAAGAAAAAATTAACTTACAATATCGTTTCTTGGAATATTAATTTAATAATAAAATAATTGTTCTTAATTACAGGTTCTTACTAAGCCTATTTTTTCCAATAATATCGTATATGTTATTATTATTATTATCGATTAGCAATTCGAACTCGAAAGTTCATTGCCTCATCATCTACCCGAAACCGCCACGCATCTCTATCCTGTGTATCCTCGATCCAGTTTAAGTAATCATTTCCTAGTTCTTTTAGATCATCCCTCACATTTTTCTCCCATCTGTTTCTCGGTCTGCCTAGAGGTCTCTTACCAGTCGGTTTCCCTCTTAAAACTTGCGCCACTGTTCTCTCATTGCCCATTCTTGCTACATGCCCCGCCCATCTTAATTTACGCGCTTTCATAACTCTATTAATATTTGCTGACCCGTAGAGAGCATGCAGCTCATCATTATGCAATTTTCTCCATTCACCGGTCTCTTCGTCCCTCTTTGGACCATAGATTTTTCTAAGTACTTTATTTTCGAAAACTCTAAACCTATTCTCCGCTCCCTTCGTCAGCGCCCACGTTTCACATCCGTATATTACGACCGGCATTATTATCGTTTTGTAAATTCTTACTTTGATGTTTCCAGATAGCAATCGCGATTTTAATAGCGTGATTGCTGCATAATAACACCCATTTCCAGCGTGCAGCCGCGCGTTTATTTCCGTTTTAATGTTATTTTCGCTAGTTATAATAGACCTGAGGTATTTAAACTCGTTAACCCTTTCGAATTTCATATTTCCCGCCACTAGATCCCCGCCTACATTACTTTGTTCGGATCTGGCGACGGTCATATATTTTGTCTTCGATTCGCTAACTTCCAAACCAATATCTTTGGCTTTTGTGATCAAGATTTTTACATTTTTAGCTACGGTTTCTTTATCATCCACTAGTAAGTCGAGATCATCCGCATACTCAAGAATTTGTATTATCCCATTGAGGGTAGCACCGGTCGGATTCGCTTGTACTTGTCTGACCACGTATTCTAAAACTAAGTTGAAAAGGTCGCACGAAAGTGCATCGCCCTGTTTCAGGCCATCCCGGATCGAATACTCTTCAGATAAACTTCCGTTTACATGTATTCTACCCCTACTGCCGCTTAAGCAAATTTCGATAAGTCTAACTAATTTTCTTGGTACACCCAAGAACTCTAGGATCCAGTACTATACATTCGTGCGCGTATCATAGAGTCGTAAGCTTTTTTGAAATCGATAAATAGCTGATGTACTACTTCATTAAATTCCCTTTTCTTTTCTAACAGTTGTCTAATTGTAAACATTTGATGGCTTGTAGATCGGTTTCGGCGGAATCCACACTGGTAATCCCCAATGATTTCCTCGGAAAAATGAGTTAGTCTACTTAACATTACATTGGACAGGATCTTATAGCACGAAGGCACAAGTGACATTCCCTGGTAATTGTTAGAGTTCGTTTTATCGCCTTTTTAAATATGGGAATAATAATAGAGGTATTCCATTCCTCCGGCATGCGCTCCGTTTTCCAAACTGCGCGTATTAATTTACAAATTTGCCTTGTGAGGCAAGGGCCTCCATTTTTTATCAGTTCTGCCGGTAGGTCGTCGATGCCCGCGGCTTTGTTATTTTTCAACTTCTTTATGGCCATTTCTATTTCTACATCAGTAGGATCATCAATTAATAGATCGGCAGTGTGGATTTCACCGAGGTTACCTTCAACGGGGGCTTCGCGTACATTTAATAGCTTATCGGAATAGTTTTTCCATAAATTCAGTCTCTCTGTCGCATCGGCTACTAGATTGCCATTTTCGTCCCTCATTACTTCCGTTCTACTTTGAAAGCCTTTCTTTATAAAATTGATTCCCCTGTACATCTCACGCGGGTTATTTTGTTTATTATGCGCTTCTATTGCTAGTATTTTATTCTTTTCCCACTCCCTTTTCTTGGATCTATAAAGCCTATTTGTACTTTTACTAATTTCGAGATACTTCTTATGTGTTTGATCGCACTTATTTTGTAAACTAATTAGTTTGGCCTTCCGACGTTTTTCAAACCAAAGTTTGCACTCTTCGTCAAACCATGGTTTGCTTTTGGTTGCTTTCTTTAAACCTATAGCAAGTTTCGTGGCTGTCTTTATCGCCCTTTTCATATTGCTCCACAGGGTTTCCGAGTCCTCCACGTAATTATCGTTATCGTCTCTCTGTTCTTGGAGAACGTCGAAACTATTAGAGATCTCAACTTGATAATTTAATATTTCTGTTGGTGTTTTAAACTTATCTATATTGAAACGAACTGTTGGCTCTGTGCGGCTTCTTTTGTTACTTAACGCTAGCCTAGATCTTAGTTTTACCATCACGAGAAAGTGGTCTGAATTTAAATCCGCTCCCCTGCACGATCTTATATCGAGAATGTTTGTATGACGTCTTCTGTCAATTAGAACGTGATCAATATGATTGTGAGTGATACCATCTGGTGATGTCCAGGTGGCCTTATGTAT
>CAKNYM010051363.1:276735-289063 GCA_932195095.1 Andricus curvator | reverse complement strand
ATGCTCGATTGTTTCATAAAAAAGATCTTTAGTGTCTTCGTCTTTGTTCTCGGTGGGGCAGGGCACGTTGATTAACACCTGTTTGCTGAAATTACACTTTAGTACGATGTATGATAACCGATCGTTAATGAATTGTATGTCGGTTACCACTTGCGAAATTCGTTTATTAATAAGAAAACGGGTCCCCAGTGTGTGCCCCTTTGCTCCCCCATAGTGAAAAGTATAGTTATCCTTAGAAATTGACGCGTAATCGCCCGGCCAGCAGGTTTCTTGAAGTGCTATTAAGTCAGTATCGTATTTCTTTGCTATCAAAATGAGTTCGCTAAATCCGCCAGTATTTAGACTACGCGCGTTCAGAGTTCCCGCCCTTAGATATTTTACTGTAGTTTTTTGTTGTTGCAAGTTTGCCATGGTAATTTCGTGGAAATCCGCACGTTAGGATCCTATTCCGATCGTAGGTGACTCCACCGTCCCAGAAGTGATAACCCCCACACCTCTCTGGGCCTAAGTATGGGAGCTTTCCGACTTTGACAAGGACCATGTCAACTTGTCGTCAGACACATTACAGTTTCATCCTCGTATCCTAACATCCCCCTGCAAGGCAGCGCGCCTACTGGCATCAATACCCCTTTGGCCCTGTGCAGGCGAATCATTCCACACATCCTTGCGGGCAGTGTCATCGCTGCGGTGTCCAATGGGGCAGCAGGATTTTTCCCTTACAAGATTTTTAGTTTTGGTTCGGGTAGAGTTTCTAGGTGGATACACGCTGCACCTCGGCTTGCCAGAACCCATCCATTGCGTATGAACGCGAATGCGTGAGTCCCCCCAAGCCATGGCTGTCGTGTACCTATTTTCTACCAGTGCTGGGCTCACCACACTCATGACTGGTCCCTATCGGCTGTCCGCGACTGCTTATTCTTGTATTCGCAGTTAATCTTAGGGGCTGTTCAGCCTTACGGTCCGTTCCTCTATCCGCAACCTGAGGACGCGCTACGTAGTGGTGACAGGAACCTACCGAGCAGATATCGTATATGTTATAATAATTAATTCAAAAATGTCCCGATGCACTTTCATTATTATGACCGTAGTGCAATTAGAAGTAATGGTGATTAGAATCTCCATTCAATAGAGAATAGAAAATCCTCAAACTTATTGATATTTATATAAAAAAACGCAAAATCACAAAACACAAAATCATTCCGGTGACTCTTTTGGTGATAGAAAAAGTAATCTGCGAATAATAGTGTATAAGAAAATCCAAGAATATCTTTAAATAAAAAGGATTTTTGATAACATGCCTTATTTCTATTATTGGCAGGGCTGCAGCAGACTAGTGTACTGAAAAAAGTAGAAAAAGCTAAAAAATTACAAATTGACTTTACAGCTATATAAACTATTGACACTTAACTGCAGTATAAATTCTTCCAAATAAAATTAATGCACGTACCATTTTGAATTCAGTATGAAACGTTTTAAATTTCCAACTTTTTAGGTCAAAATATTGAAATTTCAATAAAATACAAAAGTAGTAGTTCAACTTTCAGCTAGGTAATTAAATTTTTAACCAGAAAGGAGGAATTCTCCACGAAAAATGTAACAGTTAAAATGTCAACTAAAAAGATGAATAAACAACAGAGGAGATTATTCTTAATAAAATAGTAAAATCCTCAGCCAAGAGAGTTGATAAAAAGCACAGCCACAAAAATAAGTGTCATGTGCGGTGAACTAGACCACAGGATAAAAAGGCCCTAATGGAAAAATGTTTACAAAAAGGTACAGAAAACTAAAACTATTTTCACAGGAATCTACAAATGAATACAATAGATTACAACCAAAATTACAGAAAAGTACAACTTTTTTCTATTATTGAGACGAATTTTCTACTTTTGCTTCCTCATAGAGGAAGCTTTATAATGGTAACATTCTTCAAAAATATTAAATTCATTTAATTAAACCTTCCTTAATTTAAAAATTTCTAATACAATGTTCCAAGCAATTTTCCGCATGTGTCTGTGGATGTGTATGTGTGTGTGTGGATGTCACACTTTTTTTGCGAACACGATAACTTGAAAACGGTTGCAGGTAAATTGATTGTATCAACTTTGTGTATCGGATGGAAGGACACAACATATTATTATATAGCCTAACCGAACCATATGAATCCAAGAAAATGTTATTATTCACACTTGTTTCCCAATATTTATATTTATATTTTCACCCTATCTTAAGAAAAAAAAATGCCAATTGTTTAATATGAAATATTTGCTTTTCAAATTAATGATCACTCAAAACAAGACATATCAAAATTATAGGAAAATAAAAAAAAATGTATGGATAATAATTCCACCATATATGCGTTGATTGAAAATAGCATAACAATCACTAAAATAGTTACAAACATGAATTTTGAATTTCTTACCCTAAAACTAATAATTTTAAAATGTGTATAAACTATTTCCAATTTCAGAATAATTTAAATTAATAGATTCATAATTAAATTCTTTTATTCAATTTCAATTTAAAAACGTTCCAATATTGTCTCAGTTTTAAATGTTCCATTTTTAACACATAGCGAATTGAAATTTTCCAATTAAAAAAAGGAAATTTTTGAACTATTTAGCATTATCTGGCTGTTTACTTGAAATAAGCAGTTATCAATAAAATATTCGAAACTAAACAATTTGAAAGTGAATTGTTTCAAATAGAAAGTCTTGAGTCGATAAAATTTCAGAGTGCAAAGTTTAACCTTTTAATGTAAGAAGTTTAATTGTTTCATTTTGTTGAATTTTGAAAGTGCAAGTGAAATTTATTAGTTTTAATTTATGGATAACAACTGAACAATTATTGATTGCAAACGACTTTCATTACTTATTCAACATTACTTATTCAAACGAAGATTTCTTTCATTCAAATGACTCCTGGCATGGGATCAATATTTTTTTGAGTTTGATGAATATACATTTATATTAAAAGAATATTTTTTTATATCTGAATAATTTTTGCGTCGTGTTCGCTATGATAATTGTTAGAATACAGTGAATATTTTTTGAATTAAATGTAATATTTCTTTGCCTCAAAATTTCTTCAATTCAAGTAATTATTTGATTTCAATGATTAGGTCGACTTCTGGCATGGAATAAATAGTTTTTTTCAGTTTAATGAATATATATTTATACTAGAAGAATATTTGTTACATTTAAATAATTTTTACGTTTTGTTGATTATGATGAGTGTTAGACTGCAATAAATATTTGTTTCATTGAATGAATATTCATTTATCTTCAATTAATATTTCTCCAATTTGAGTCATTATTTCTTTGCAATGATTATGCCATGTTCTAGCATGCAATAAATATTTTTTTCAATTTAATGAATATACATTAGTATTGAAAGAATGTTTTTCACATTTGAACAATGTTCCCTTTGTGTTGATTATGATAATTGTTAGAATGCAATAAACATTTGTTCAACTGAATGAATATTCATTTATCTTAAATAAATATTTCTTCAATTTAAGTTATTATTTCGTTGCAACAATTATATCAACTTATAGTTTTCATTGTCACGATTTTGACAGTTATCAGCATGGAATAAATATTTCTTCAATTGAATGAAAATTCATTTATCTTGAGTGAATATTTTCTTGACTCAAAAAGAATTAATTAACTGCTCCAATGATGTATGAATTATCTAATTTTAAAACATATTAATCCGTTTCGAAAAATCGATTTCATTGGACTGAAGAATGAGTTCTTCAGGCGCCTAAAACATATTCATTAAACCTAGGTTCCTACCTTCTAGGAAATCATTTCTTTGACTCAATATTTTTCACTTTTAATGCGAAGAAATATTCACTTATATTAAAGAAATATTACCAAAGAAATCATTTTCTTGAATGGATGCGTGAATCTTTTGCATCTAAAAAATATTAACTTAACCGAAGTAAACAATTCCTTGGTACAAAGAAAAAAGCCAAAGAATCGCATTTCCTTGAATCAAGTAATTTTTTCTTTTCAGTGTAGGTGCCCAGACGACAGATGAAAATTCAAGTTTGGCTCTAACAATCAGTTGAAATAGTAACTTTGCTGGCGCTTTCGTTTTGAAATGTTTGCATGTACGCACAAGAAAACCTAATTTTTTATTAGTAGCTGCAACAATTTAAATATGTGAACTGAATGTTAAACGACTAACAAAGAGGACCCTAATGTCTTGAATCGTGTCAACCATTACTATATTTACTTCATCATTCGAGTACTGGTAAATCAAGGTAGCATTCTTTCATGTGAATGATACCACCCTACACTTTTTTGAAATAATAGGAAGCAAGTGATCATTACACCATTTATTTAATTTGTCCAAGTGATCCTGTAGAATTTCACAGGTATTGAAGCTAGATATAGGATAATACAATTTAATATGATCAGCATAGATCAAGTAGTAACAAAATAGTAGTGCTGCATTCGAGCGAGACGATATGAGAATCGATCGATAATTTACTTAATCTCGGTTTGCCATTACGATACTCTAATATCGTCTCTTCTTATACGATCGAGATTCTCAAGAAAACGATCGATCGTAACGAGATTCTCGTTTTTTACCAGCTATTTTTACAAGCAAAATTTTGATTTTCAAATTATATACAAAAAATGAAGTTTCAATGTTTTAACACATTTTATATCAATATTTTAATTATTATGAGACTATTTAAAACACCTATGTTATTTAAATTTATTCTTCTATAGGAAACTGTGCTTTTATATCCTGACAAATGAAATCAAACCAATAAGTATTATGTTAGTATAATTTTATTTGAAAAATTATATCTACCTATTCAAAGTACTAAAAAACTGCAATGTTGTACGGACAAAATAAATACCATTATTTATTTTGTTTCTAATGTTCCTATGAAAGTCTCATATCTATATTATAAAGGAAATTGTACAATTTATTTAGAATGCAGTTCATCTTATCTATTTTATTTGCATATATCCATGAAAAAATCCTTTCTTTACAGTAACTCAACTTAAAGTCTTTAGACTGTACATTTAAATTGAGAGAAACTGTTACGAGATGTCCAATCATTTAAGCATAATAGTTCGCGTGATGTGTGTTTACCAAGTGAGTTTCTGTGTTTTCTTATTGTAAGAGAAGCACGTGAGAAAAATCGTTCAACAGGAACAGAGGTCGCTTGGATGCTCAAAAAATCTCTCGCCATCCGAGCTAAATTGGGAAATTTGTGCTCGTGCTCTTTCTACCAATTAAGAATATCCGTACTTCTATCTGCTCGTTTTAGACCGAGATAGAGTTCAATTTCCTTCCGCCAGTCTCCTTGGTAACTAGGACTGCCATGAAAGTTTCCTGATTTTGCATCATTAGTTGCAAAAAGAGAAGTTGGATCAATGTCATCAACGTCACTTGCAATGCAATCTTCTGCGCAAGTTTGAGATTGTCTTGTTTCTTCTTCCCGGTAGTACCTGGTCTTATAAATGTCTTCGAACTTGGCAATTGACCACTTGACCATTTCCTTACCCCAATATGTCAAATAGAACGTTTCTTCTTTATGCCTACTGCACAATAGACCCAATTTGTCTTGCGATAGTGCTTCATTAACTTCTCATAGGCAGATTGAAGGGCCCTCTGAACACTGATGTCAGTCCAATTCTTATTCGTTTTTAAATTCAAATCATCAATTGATTTTTCTAGTTTGTCAATCAGCATATTCAAACCGACGATGACTAGTGGGAAGGTGACATTTTTTTCACCGCAGAGAGTATTTGACAAGGTCTTAAAGTACCGTAGGTATTTCATGACAGTTTTGAGAAGACACCAGTCAGATTCAGCTAATCGCAAAGGACGAAGATCTGAGTCTGTATCACATAGCAAAATTAAAGCTTTTTCCAGATTTATACCATGAACAATCATGTCGAGTGATGAGTACCACCGAGTGGATACGTCAATACTTGGAGACAATATTTTTATACCTACGGTACCGCAACAACATTCCAATTTCAGACGCAGCTTTTCTGAGTATTTCAATTTCAAAAACAAAGCTCTTAATTTGTTTAAAGGTGTGGTATTACTCTTTTCTTCGATAGATATTTCAATTTCTAGTTCACCTTCACCTTCACCTTTGCATTCGTCATCGTCGATTCCATGAGAATCTTTAAGATCTGCATCATTTTCGAGTTTTAGTTGATCTAGTAAATCCTGTACACATAGATTTAAGATGTGAGAAACACATCTAAAGTGCATATCTTCTGAAGAAAAATCTTGGTCTGTAGGTTCCATAAGTAATTGTAATTCAGCCATAAATTTAGTATTTGAAGCCATATTGTCTAACGTTATTCCCTGTACTTTCTTCTCTAATCCGTACTCTTTCAAAAACTCTTTAAATAATTCAGCAACAATCTTTTCGGAATGACATCCTTTGGATGGAATTAGATCCAGTGTTATTGATTGAAGAATCCAATCTTCATTAATAAAGTGTCCTGTTTTCAAAATATTTATGAAAAATAAGTTTTCAAAATTATATGATAAAAATTACAAGTATTATATTAACTTTAATATGAGGATCAATTTCTCAAGTGTACCCACAAAAAAAAAAAATTCCAATCAGACCGAAACTAGGGCAATGCGTAGTCCTATGGGATGATAATTTGTGGAGAAAAAGTTTTCATTTTGGTTAACTATTTATCGATGGTGAGATTGTGGATTTTTTTTTGCAGATACTATATTCTTTAGCAACTTTTAAATCCCTTAATATCCATTAGAAAATTTTGACTAGTTTCAATTTAAGCTCTAACCTCGGAATTTACTTTTGGAATTATTACAAATATATTTTACATATCATTATAACTAGATATTGTTCATGTAGCAAGTCGATTTTGTGCAAAACGGAAAATAAATTTTAGCGATAAAAAGCTTGAATTCAAACACCTCGTTAACGTTAAAAAATCCAAATATACTGAGGGCAGATATGGCACTGACAATTTATTGACATACACATATTTCTAAAAGCTAAAAAGGTCATAATGTTGAAGGTTTAAGAGGTGAGTATTAGAATGGTAACAATGAAAATACCAGTCACTACATAAAATGATTGCTGAATTGAAGACGTCCAACCGTCCAGTGCGAAGGAAATTGTCGAGGAGTTACCAATAAATATTTTCTTTACGTGGAATTGTTTCTCTTTGAATGATTTCTCTATCAATGAGCGCAAGTGATTTCGTTCAGGCATTTTTGCTTTATTATTTGAATATTCAAAAAATTCTTGAGTTATATCATCAAAAAAATTAATTGGTAGATATTTCCTTACAACCCATTCCACAATCATCTCGTCTAGCTTTTCTTGATCAAATTTCTAAAATATTTATAATAAAATATTTAATTTTTTGATCATGCTCTAATTTTATATTCAATGTTGTATTATGCACTTAATTTTATAAGAAAGGGTGTTTCTTTACTTCCGGAAATGCTTTAGAAAATTCCTCTTTATGGTAATTTCTGAGATGCCGCGTTATTCCTGTCCTGTTACCATCTTGCATTTTCAAAATTTTTTCCTTATTGGTTGTGGAGAAACATATTTTGTATTTTGCAAACTTTTCTTTTTGCTCAGTGTAATCAAAGTCAAAAACATCAGATCAATTAAATCATCCGCTAAAATAATGTTACGCATTGCATTTTCAATAGAATTTTCAGAATTTTTAAAAATTCAAACTTAATTTCAATTTGGAATCTTGAAAATATATGTTAGACTATTTAAATTAAGAAACAAATACTTTTGTGCTGATCTTTTCTTGGATGAATCTCCAGCAGGTGGACTTTGCTCTGTCGAATCGGTTTCCATTTTTAAAAATGTATATTAAATTAATTTCAAAAGTCACTTTTATTATGACAGTTCTGATCTTTCCGATATTATCGTTCGAAATTGATCGGAAGTTAGACATGAGACGATACGATTGGTAACAAATGAATACACGAGACGTTGGTTTTAGAATATGTTTCGAAAACGAACGAGACCGATCGAAATATTTAAAATTCTCATATCGAAATGCAGCACTACAAAATAGGCCCAAGAAGATATCCTTCACAAATATACTGAGCAATAATGGTTCAAGATGAGAACCTTGAGGAACTCTCGATGTAGGCCGAAATTTGCGAGAAGAGTGTTCATCATATACAACTTCATTTTCTCGTTCAGACAGAGCAAATTGAGCGTGGCAAATTGAGGTCAAAAATTTTACTAATTAAGATATGATCAGCTCTATAAAAAGCTTTTGCTAAGTCAATATATATTACGTCTACCAGACCCTAAATATCAATAAGAACATGTACGTGCTTTTCTAAATAACAAAAGTTTGATAGCAACAGACCTGCGCTGTAAAAATCCATGTTGATAGATAAGTTACTTTGTATCGCATTGAAAATTATTCTACAAAATTCACATTTTGAAGATTTCAGGGAAGTTATTGATAATTTATATAGGGCTGTAGTTTTTTACATTAGAAGCATCTCCACTTTTTAGGATAGGTCATATTTTTGTAGCTTTCCAGATATTCGGAAAAGTTCCAGATTTGAGCGAAAAGTTAAAGATTATTATAAGCGGTGTGGTAAAAATAATAGAAGATTTATTAATTAGTGAAGAACGATCAGAGTCTAATCCTGATGTGTGATTATCTTTAAGTTTTTTTATCGCCATCAATACATTATTTTCAGAGATCAATGAAAAATCACACATTGATTTATGTTTAATCAGGATGTCTAGCGCTTCAACAAAAAAAAATTCCAGGACTTTTCCAGGTTTTCCAGGACAAAAAATTAATTTTTCCAGGTACCTTTATTTACAGTAGAAAAATAATTCTCATGAAAGATAGCAGAGATTGTAGGTCCATTGGAACCCAAAAATGCGTCATGCGAAATTTCTCATACGCCTCCAAAATCTGATTTTATGGTCAAAAGACTGTTTTTTGTGAGATTGGTGATTATTTATTGTACCACGATGATAAATTACAAAGCTAAAATCAAAAATATTTCAAAGTTACATATTTTCCCAGCTTTAACAGCAAACTGAATTTTGACTGAGTTATCGAATTTTAAGCTAATTTAAGTTTAACTTTCAATGAAGTAATTGAATTTTCAACAAAACAGTTGAATTTTTAACCAAATTGATGAATTTTTACCCTACAATGATGATTTTTCAATCAAATAATCGAATTTAAAAAAAAAAAGAATAAACTTCAACCAGAAACAGTTGCATTCTAAGCGAAATAATTGAATTTGTTAGAAGACAGTTTAGTTCTCATTCTCATCGCGCGCTTCGCTCGCAAGTTTCAACGCGCCTAGGGAGCGCACCTGTTGGATCTCGCGCTTCGCGCTCGATTGGGTATTCATCTCGCGCTCGATAATGTATTCACCTCGCGCTGCGCGCTCGGACACATTTGTGGTCTAGGTTTTCACACTTCGTGTGCTCGCTATTGCGCGCTTCGCGGGCTAATACTCTCTTAAAGCTTCATCGTTATGACCTGCTGTTGGTTTAATTATGCCAGTTTTACATAAAAAGAAGAACTAATTTACTTAAGGTTCTATCGACCGTAAGGAACACATTCTCATCACGAAACTCGCGCTTCGCGCTCGATATTTGGTTTGATCATCATGTGAACCTCACGCTTCACGCTCGTTTCTGTTCATCGTATAATAGAAACCCAAAAGTTTGCAACGACCATATGTTATGTTCAATGTTCTTCAGATAAAAATGACTAAAGTTGTATTTCATTTAAAATGAAGAAGGTAATTCCTTTACTTCAGCGTATATTTCCGTATCTTTATAATAAATCCTACAATCAGAAAGATTTTTTTCCAACTATCTGAAAAGGGGAGAAAAGAAGTATTGAAGTCGTTTTTGGAACATATATCTTGCTTTTTCATTCATAATCAAACCGACCCCTTGACTACCATGTGATTCCCTATCTACTCCTGACCATATTTCAAAACCGCCTTTCAACACCCCATTTTCTAAGTTTCTACTTTCGCATCCCTTTTTCTTTATCTCAGGTACACATCAAATATCTAGTTTCCTAGCATGCATAGTTTCTCGTAGTCCTCTTACTTTAAGATCATTCACTCGTGTAGCATTCCAAACACCCAGTCTCCATTCATCGACTGAAACTCAAACTTTACGTTTACCGTGTGTATGCATTTAGTCAATCAAAGTTTCAGTCCAGTCCGAGGCTGCTTTATTGTTTGTATTGTTCATGTTTAGATTGAACACCCAACTACCACCTTTATGCGCGAAATTTGTTATGCGAGTCGAAATCATGTCCAAGTTAAGCAGTGAATCATCGTATAGTGGAGAGTCCAGTTCTAATGTCAGTCCCACCAAAACTTCTGTCACGGGGGGAGATGGGGGGGGGCGAGGACAAGGAATGGAAACCGAGAGAGTCGCGATTGGTTAATGTTTTATGCTGAGAAGGTCACCAGCCTTCAGCAGCTTTGTATTACATAGGAGTTCATATGTTTCCATCCGCACATTCCCGGCCCACCTCTAAACGAGGAACCAATAACTATTTTTTTTTTTTTTTCATAAATATATATATATATAAATATATATATATATATGTATATAGATATTCGGTATTCGGTTTTGATTCCTTGGGATTCGAACCGAAGGGCCTATGACAAAGCCAGCGGACGCGTCCTCGGGTTGCGGATAGAGGGTCCCTGTACCAAGGGTTTCTGCTGAATATGGTTACAATAATTAATAAGCAGTCGCGGACAATTGTCCAGGGATGGTCCCGAAGGAATAACCCCTAAGCGGAGGTGTAACAACCGTGCCGAAAGCTGAATGGCACCTGGGTGAGGTGTCTCAAACGGTGACTCTGGGATACCGGGCGACCTTTCAGAGTATCAGCCTTATCCTTGCACGCGGGGCTCTACAAGGATGGACTAACCCTTTTCCCTAGCTGCTCGTGGAAACAACAATGACAACACCAAACATAGTTGTAGGAAGTGCGGTTCAAAACAATCGAACGCGCAGGGCTCCCGACAATGGGTCGGACAACAATGCCGACTACCCTAGAGTTGGGGGAGCCAATCAAGACGGAGTCAATGCGATTGACCGGCGGAATCTCGTTACTTTTGAGTGGACGGATCGACTCAGGGACGAGCTGCTGGAGTGCTATGATACCAGTATGGCCCCTGAACGAAAAGGTTACATGGCGCGACTGCATGCTCTGTGGTGCGAGAAACACCCAGAGCTCTCGGATTTTTCGCAAAAACGTCTGCGAAACCGTGCCGAGGACCTCCGGAAAAGGGGTTATATAAGCGGAGCGCCTACACAACCGCAGCCAGAACAAGCCGGCAACAGAGAAAGAGAGGCGACACTGAGACCAGCCTCGAACAGGCATCCAATAGAGGGAGAACGATGCTTCAAGACCCGGAGAAACATCAACATTCAGGTTTCTCCCAAGCCCAAAGATCTGACTGAACTGGATGATGAGCTTCGTGGAGATTTTTCCGAAGAATCCGACCTCTGGACTATCAATTGTAGTGTGTACAATGCAGCGAGAACTTTGGCAGATGCAAACCGTAAAACAAAACCAACGGTTGATCATAAGACCAAAAGACGAATGCATCAACTTAGCACAAAGATAGGCTGGGCAAGACAGTACGCGTCCCGCATTCAGTGTGTAATTGACTAAATAACATCTGGCAGGACTTTCACTGCCAAGGTTCGACAGTTCACGCGCGAACTGCGGATCCGTCATCACACAATCAACAAGTCAAAGCTACTGACCATCAGGCAGCATATTGTTGACAGAATACGAGTACTATCTGACGCTAGGAGAAGTCTAGAGCGGAGAGAGAGGTGGGTCAGAGAAAATCAACAGTTTTCGTCTGACCCATCTCGACTCTTCCAAGACCCTCCAGTTACTGTCGACCATCCGCCCAAACCAGAGGAGGTCGAAGCATTTTGGAGAGAAGTCTACGAAGTCCAACATCCACTTAAAGAAGGCTCAAAGAACATAAACAGCTTCAAGAAGCTGTGCAATGCCCTCATCACAGCTGAGGAGGAATGCCCACCTATCACTACCGAGGAGGTGAAAAACGTATTAAGAGGCATGAAGAACTATTCCGCTCCGGGACCAGATGGCATCAAGACCATCTGGTGGAAGAAGTTTCCTTCAACCCACCAGCATCTGGCCCGAATTTTTACCTCATATCTAAAGTCGGAAGAGCCTATTCCGGGGTGGTTGGTGGAAGGGCGCACAGTGCTCCTGCCGAAGACGGGCAACTTAGCTGACCCTAAGAATTACAGGCCAATAACTTGTCT
>CAKNYM010051363.1:232605-271735 GCA_932195095.1 Andricus curvator | reverse complement strand
ATTGAATTATTTTTATTGATTTTTTCATTGATTGTTCGGAAAAAATTATTATTATGAGTGATAATAATAATTTTCACATGAACATATATAAGTTTGATAACTTTAAACGAAAGTTTTTATTCAAATAAATCCTCTTGCTTTTTATTTGTTGATCAACAGGCGCAAGGATATCCCTTAACTTCTAGTTTACATAAATCTACAATCATGTGACCTAATAATAATACTGATCGTATCTTATATACTTTTTATTTTTCCGAAGTACCGTTTGATTGGACCGTTTTGTTGGACAAATCATATCCAGAATTGGAGCATAGTTCTTAAAATATAAATTTAATAGTCGAATTTTTTCAGAGCAATTATTTTAGTAAACAAAGATCAAAACGCATTCTGAAATAAAAGTCAGATTTTCAGTCAGAATAAATTGTTTGAATTATTATTATATTTTATTGTTTTAATCATTAGAAATAGTATTGAGAACATTAAAACAATGAAATATTGTGAAAAAACACACCCGAGATGAAAAATAAAGTAAATAAGCAAAGTTTTGATGAGAATGTGCCCGCTTATCGGGCCGATTTTTTCACTGTTAATGTTATTTTTTACGAATAAATCAAAAACTACACATCCTATCAAAAAGTGACCCATAGGAAATTTGTAGATCTTTTTTGAATGCATAATTTTATTCCGGCCATAATTTCTCGTATCTTGCATAGTTTGACCGTAAAATTGATTTTCTTGGATTTTTCATTATTTCTTGTGCAATAAAAATGTGAATTTTCGATTTTTCAAGAAAATTCAAAAAGTCATTCTAATAATCTTGTATAGCGTGCAAAAAGAAACACTTTTCTTGTCATGACTTTTTTTCGTATCGTGCGTTGTTTGGCTGAAAATATGAATTTTCGTTTTTCATTTGGATTTTGAAAATGCTGTAACTCTGCAAATTTTCATTTTATCGAAAAATGTCATCAGAATAAAATATTTGAATTTTCAATTACTATAAGCGGCTGTACATATAATTTCCAAATTTTGAAAAAAACGGTCCAAAAAATATTCAAAATGCCCTCACTTTTTGAATTTTCAGCCAAAATGGCTGGCTAACGAACTTGACCTTTAGTTTGAAAGAATAAAAGAGTATACTAAAGGCCAATCGAATCAGTCAATTCTTTCGAAATTTATCGTGCTCACAGACAGACATACATAGATACAGACAGACAGACAGGCAGACACATTCGTAAAAACCTGTTTTTTGGGTTCAGGGGATCTCAAAACGTGGACATTTGACAAAAACCGGGGGGGTCAAATTTTAATCAAAAATCTACTACCTTCTCTAGATGAGAATGTAAAAAGTGAATTTTATATCCAAAGGAAAGAACTTCTTGTCCAAATAGACGAATTTTCAACAAAACAGTTTAATTTTTAAGCAAAAAGGATAAGTTTTCAACAAAATACTTAAGTTTTGAACAAAATAGTTGAATTATTAACAAAATGATGAATTGTCTACGAAAAATTAAATAGTTGACATTTCAACGAAACAAAAAACGTGATACTATTATATTCTGCTCAGCATTACTTATGTAGTTGTTGTAAGCAATTTGAATTAGTTTTTTTGTTGATTGTCTAATTTCATTATATTGGTGAAAATATTATGGTAGTTTTGTGTTTCATATTTTTCTTTATATTTAATCTTTAATTTAATATTATTAATTATTTCACGTGTATACCTATGAGGGGATACATATCATTCATCATGTTAATATTATAAATTGTGACGGAATTATCAAATTCATTGTAAAGCATTAGTGATGCCGCTCGATACGAGACTGTCTTGATATCGTATCGAAAAATCTCGGTTTTTTCTCGTATCGGTATCGGTTTCTGAGACTCCAGTCTCGGTTTTGTCTCGTATAATTTTGGTATCAGGGAACCGATATATCGCTCGCATCGTCTCGGGATTTTGAGACAAGACAGCCAGATGGTGGTTTCCTACGGAACAACAGTAAAAGGGGAACGGCGACAAGTTTCAACTACCTGAGTTCCAATGAATCTTTTCTTGTAATTTAAAGTTCTGAACCTTCAAATGAACGAAATATATTTTCCCAATTCTTTTATATCTAGAAATATTTTTCAGCTGCAGATCAAAATATATATGAGTTTCTTTTATAATTGAATTATTTTCAATGTAATGAACCATTATATTTTTCCACTGTTTCTAGATTATAAAGCAATTAATGAAAAATGTTCATTTGAACGTTAAGAACATCAAGCACATTACCTTTTAAATTTTCAAGCTTTGAAACATCTAAAATTCCTGCATGTCTTTTAAACAAAATCGAATTTTCTCAAAAAAATTGGAAAAACTTTCAAAATTACAAAGACGGAATATGTGGAATTTTTCGAAACAACGGAAAAAGATCCTTTAAAATCGAAATCATTATGAAAAGATGAAGCAAGTATTTAATTCCGAACTGAAATATTGGTTAATTTAGGTCAAAACAGTCTTATTACAAAAAGTCATCCACGTCCGATGAAGTGGATGTTGAAGTTGACAATCTTAAAGTGACACTACCCAAATAACAATTTGCTCACACCTTGCCCGCATGGTGTTTGCACGCGTGTCGAACGATCGGCACGATGTGAGGGCAAGAGTGCAGACATATGTGTCCTCATATGCGTCGCATATGCGCCGCACGCGTGTCGGCATGTGCGTGCCAGCGTCGTGCTAGCATGCACGTGTTTTGAGTTATAATTATTGAAAACAAGATGTTAAAAATAAGATAAGTAACAGGAAACATTGTATGGCGTTTTTAAGAAGAGACTCCTGTGTTGAAAGTTGTTCTTTCACAACTGATTTTTTTGTTTTAGTTTTTCTTCTAGTTGTATATTTTTCTTTATTTTTATCATTTGACTACAAAATACTTATGGTTCGTTTTCACGGAGCTAAAATTTTAGAGTTCAAAAAATTATTTTTAAACAATTACAACACTTGCCGACTTTGTTCTTTGCCTCAAAATTTGTTTATGCTCCAAGCTAATTTTCCGAACCGAAACCCAAGAAAAAATGTCTATTTAATTTGAACAAAAATAATTATTCACTTCTATTTCGACTTTTTGTCTGTAAAATAAACTTGGAAAATAACAAAAATTTAGAGGATGAAGCGAATTTGATCAGAGTTTTATTTTTACACAACTGCTATATTATGTTTTTAATAATAATGCGCTTTTTGTGCAGCACTCTTCAGCGCACGCTATATCCCGACATTTTGCCCTAAGTACCTGACGAGCATGATAGGCGCACGCTGTGCTGCATATCATGCAGACCGTGTGAGGGCACTATGCGGGATTACTTATTACCCTCAAAACGTGCTGTCACTGTGCTTGCATTGTTGCCGACACATCGTGCTTGCACGCCATACGCCCATGTACGTCCGCATGCATTGTTATCTGGGTAACACAAAATTGGAACAGACTCGACTGCAGATTGCAATAAAAAATGTAATGTTTCATTTAAAAAAAAGGGAAAAAAATCTTTCGAGATATGAACCTTTTGCATACGGGTAAATAAAGTTTAATGTCAAATACTTAGCTAATTCCGAGAAAAACGACCGAGAATTTGGAGATTAAAATTTCACGGGTTTTTAAAATCGGCTTTAGACAGCGAATCAAAATGAAATTTTTAATTTGTTACAAAAATAAAAACTCATTCCCAAGATATGGGGATATGCTGAATGATGATAACAAAAAAGTTGTCTCCAAAAAAATCATTTTTTCTGATAAAGTCAAAGTTGAAGATAGTGATATCTCAGTATGACAGACATGTTTTTGCTAAAAATCCTAAAAAAAAATATATATATATGATTTCTCTTGTGATCAAATTTTAATAATTTGAAGAAATTTCGATAAACTAAAATCTTATTAAAAATTGTGAATGATAATGAAATTATATTTCAAAACAATCATTTTACCACAATACGTAATTGATTTTTTATGCATTTTTTAAGCAATAAACACATTTTTGATAAAAATGGTGGTTACCCAGTTTTGTGCTGCTACTTTTGAGATAAGCTTTTCTAAAAGAGTGAATTATGAGTAAATTTCGATGTATAGCTCTTATTGATTTTTTTCGTAAAATGACAATTTCTTTTTTTATTTTGATAATTAGAACATTCGCAATTTTCTGATAAAATTTGTCTACATATTTTTCAATAATTTTGAAGATAATATTGATATAAGTAAATTAAAAAACTTAAAAAGGAAGTGAAATTGTATGAGATTACAACTAAAATATATCTTTTAGTAATGACCTGTTATACATATTAAAATAAAATAGTACAATATAGTATTGGGAAAAACGTATTTATTAAAGAAAGGACTTATCACTTTTAGAAAAGAGGAAGTTTTTCAATTTGTGGGGAAAAATAATTTGCTATTATGATTTTGATTTTAAAGTATGAATCTAAGTTTCCTACAATTTTTCAGAAAATTTAAAAAGATATCTGAAGATTTCAGATATATTTCGAAAATGAATGCAAAAAATTGTAAAGAAAATTTCTTTATTTTATAGGATGTTACAAAATCTGAGGAATAATAAATGGCGTCAGTTTGGCCACATTTTTAAATTCTTTTTCAGTCTTTTTTTATTTCCTTTAACAATTGATTGGTCATAAACATATTCTCAAAACGTCGAAACATTCTAAATATCTTTCAAAATAATTCGAATTTTTCCTTTAAAAAAAAAATTAAAAATTAAAAACATTACCTTAAAATCTTCTAGATTTTTTGGGTGACAAGTTTGTGGATTTTTTCAATTATTTTGAAATCATTTTGAATATTCTCTTCAAATTGATTTAAAAAAAAAGAATCATTTTCAATTTTGCTAGGAACTTAAGAAAATTTTTCATTCTCTTGAAATATTTCAAAACACGTGAAAAGCTCAGAACTGTTTTGTTCACTATCTTTGAAAATATGCTGTTTGTTTGAAATTCCTATAAGTCTTTTAAACTAACTTGAATTTTTTTAACAAATTTGAAGAAACATTCAAAATTACAAAAATTGCCTTTAAATCTTCCACATTTTTTTCAACATTTTTAGAAATCTTTTCCATCCTTTTGAATTTTCTTTAATGATTAATTAGTCAAAATAAAAAAATCATTTGAAGTTTTCCTGCTTTTTTCGTAATGTTCAAAAATCCACATTTGATTAAAAATTTTTTTATTCTCTTCAAATTATAAATAATCTATAAATTTTTTAAAAACTTCGAAATTATTTTTGTGCCAAGTTTGCAAAACTTCTGAAATGTTCAAAAAATTATTTCTTCCAAATTAATTTAAAAACATTATGAATATTTTAAATTCTTCTAGGAAACTGAAGAAATTGTTCATTTTCTTAAAATCTTTCAAAACGCTTCAAAAGCTTCTAGATGTTTTGTTCGCTATCTTCAAAAATTTACTTTTTGTTTAAATTTGATTTAAATCTTTTTAAGTTTTCAATTATTATTCTTGAATCATTTTAAAACTTCGAAATAACTGTTAAGCTTCAACCAATTATAAGATAAATAAATAAGCCAATTCACTAATATTTTTCAGAGAAATTATTATTATTATCACTCATAATAATAATTTTTTTCCGAACAATCAATGAATCAGAAATCAAACGGTAATTCGGAAAAATAAAAAGTATATAAAATACGATCAGTGGTATTATTAGGTCACATGATTGTAGATTTATGTAAAATAGAAGTAAAGGAATATCCTTGCGTCTGTTGATCAACAAATAAAAAGCAAGAGGATTTATTTAAATAAAAACTTTTTTTGAAAGTTATCAAACTTCTATATGTTCATGTAAAAGATTTGATTTAAAAATTGAAGCCCTACTCTCCCTTTTATTGTGAACGAGGAAAATCCCATCTGGACATTTTGTCTCGGAATTCCGATACGATACCGATACGAGACGAAACTTTCCGATATTTTTCCGATACGATACAAAACCGAGCGATACAAATCCGAGACTGGAAGGTGAGTATCGTATCAAATCTCATCAATATCTTCATAGCTTAAAAGTATTGTCCAATCAACATCAAATAAATCAATATATAATGAAGCAAAGTTACGACGTTTGAAGTTATATCTTGCTGATTCATTATTATACATTAAACCTTTTTTTTGTTTTAACTAATTCAGCCATAGAAAAATTCAATTTCAAAGTTCAGAACAGTAGAGTTGTATAGAATATTTTTGCCGCAAAAATAAGCCATTATTTATTAAAATTCAACCATTATTCAAAAATTGGTAAGAAGCGATATTAAGATAGAATTCAATTGCAAAAAACGTCCGATTAAATGTTTTTCTTAAGTTTTAAAATTTTTGCATCAAAAATCAGGTTTTGTAATTGAAATTGCACTATCAGTAATATAATTCTGATTTCTGAAATCATAGAAAGACTACTTTCTTCAGTTAAAGTACGTGATGACAGGCTTTTTCGGATCACCTTGACATGATTCACATGACACCAAATTACGCTGGCCTAGAGCTTATTTGAACAAAAGTTACAGTGATCTCAATGGTATTTTATTATGATAAAGTCGGGTAAAAAACACAGAAAAAAAGTTGTCTGTCTTACCGAATCTTTTGTTTGAATCATGAAAACCGATTCGGTGTGAAGGCAACATGAAACCACAAAAATTTCTCCTTGTCAAATATTTTAAATATTTGCAAATCTTTAACGCTTCTATGATTTTTTAAAAATTCTCTATTTTTAATTTGTTCGAAAAAAAAAACATTTTTTGCTTCTCCTATAAAATGTCACTCTTCGGCTTTTTTTTTTGCAGGATGCGTATATCTTGAGTTATTTTGACGGCTAAAGATAAAAAAAAACATCCTCTATACTAATCGTTTGACGAACATATGTAGACAGTTGATTGCAAAATTTTTTATTCATTTTCCTTGAAATTGTTTCCAATCTTCCAATATTTCTCTGTGATACGAAGGCTTTCACTGTTTCACAACTGCGTTATAGTTTGGTAAAAAAATGCGTCATTGACAGAACTGTTTGTGTAGCAAATAATACATTTCAGACAATGTCTATTAGTGAAAATAAAAAAAGAATTGACGGGGTCATGTCCCAATAATATCGTATCTTCCACTTATTTTTATTTTATTTTGTTTTAAAATAAACTCGAATAAATATGAGTGATTGTCATCCGGCAACGTGTCTCGTATTTTTTTTTAGAATTAATTTCAGAATTACAAAATAAAACTTTTTTCTCGTTTCCAATTGTAATTTTAGAGTAATCAATAATTTTTGAATGTCTCAGAGTTTTGATCTTACAGTTGATGTTTCAACCCAAACAGATCTGAATTTTAATTAGAAAGCAGTCGAATTTAATAAAAAAGACAAAATATCAACTAAAACCAATATGAATTTTCAACAAAATTATTAAATTTTTGATCGAAAGTGACAATGAATCTTCATCTGAGAAAATATCAATATTCAACCAAAAATGCAATATAGTTACATTTTTAGTAAAAGAAAATACTTTTTAATCAAGAAAAAACGAATTTTCAACAAAATATTTGAATTTTTCACCAAAGATATGCATCTTTAACCAAATTGTTAAATTTTTAAGCCAAGAAGACGAATTTTCTATAAAACAGTTGAATTTTCAACCCGATATTATGAACTGTCAACGAAAAATATAAAAGTTAATATTTCAACCAAAACATATTTTTTTTATATCAAAAACAGTTTAATTTAACCAAAAAGATGAATTTGGAACAAAATGATTGAATCCTCTACCTAAACCAGGGTGTCTACTCAAATCCTGGAGAAAAATTCCCTGACAATTCCAGGTTTTTTCCAGGTATCTCAAGTTATTTCCAGGTGTAATTTTTCATAGCATGGAGCCATTCAAATATTTCGCATTTTTAAAAAAATCGACCCGGAATATGTATACAGTTTCGCGACTTTATTATAAATAATGTTTTTTTTTCAGTTTCTAGGAATTCAATTAATATTACAAGATATTCTTAAATATTTTAGCACGATCAATTAATTAAATAATACTAAAAACATAATTAATCATTTCTTGACTTTGTCTCTTAAAGTCCATGAATTTGAACAATAATTCAAACAAATTTTTATTTTATCTACTTATAACTAAAATTTAAAGCTTAAAATTCCTAACTTTTCAAGTAAAAATTTGGATTTTCAAAAAGATAAATGATTTTTTACCCAAATAGTTGAATTTTCAACCAAAAAGATTAATTTTCAACTAAAAAAGATCAATTTTCAAACAAATAGCTGAATTTTGAAGTAAAAAAGATAAGTTTTCAGCCAAAAATGGAATAGTTAAATTTGCAGTGAAACAAATAAAATTTCCACAATTTATTTTAAAAACAAATTTCATTTAATTTTCAACCAAGTAGTTTTATTTTCAAGCAAAAACATGAATTTTCAACCAAAATTATGAATATTTAGCTGGAATACTTGAATTTTCAACCAAGAAGATGAATTTTCTACCACAAAGACGATTTTTCAACAAAATACATGAATCTTCAACTGAAATGATCAATCTTTAACTGGAATAGTTAATTTTTCGACCATAAAGATGAATTTTCAACCAAGAAGATTAATTTTTATTAAAGAAGACGAATTTTCAAGAAAATACATGAATTTTCAATTAAAAAGATAAATTTTCAACCAAGAATTGAATATTTAAATTTTCAGTTAAAAATTAACGTTTAACCAAAGAAATGAATTTTCAACTGAAAGGATGTAATTTTCAACTGGAATCGTTCCATTTCACGGAAGAAAAAAAAAGTAATTTGCAACAACAAAAAAACTAATTAAAAAAAAAGTTACATTTTCAAACAAAGTGATAAATTTTCAACTGGAATAGTTGAATTTGAAACTAAAAAGATGCATTTTCAACTAAAATGATGAGTCTTTAACTAGAATCATTAAATTTCAAACAAAAAGATTAATTTTCAATCTAGAAGATTAATTTCTACCAAAAAAGTCAACATTTTCAACTAAAAAAGATAATTTTTCAACCAAATATTGAATAGTTACATTTTCAGTAAAAAAAATAATTTTCGACAGAAAAAAAAACAAATTTTCAACAACATAGTTAAAGTTGCAACAAGAATAGTTCAATTTTCAGTAAAAAAATTAATTTTCAGCCAAATAAAAAAATAATTTTTAACAAAATAGCTCATTTTTCAACCAAGGAGATGAAGTTTTAATTAAAATGATGAATCTTTAACAACAACAAATTAATTTTTAACAAAAGAGTAACTCTCAGCCAAGTAATTAAATCTTCATTCAGAAAAGATGAACGAAAAATGTAGTAGTTGATATTTCAACCCGAAAAGAACGAATTTTCAACTAAAACCGACCAATTTTCAACCAAAAACAGAATAGTTAAATTTTCATTTAAAAAAATTGATTTCAAACAAAAAAAAAACGATTTTTCAATAAAATAGTTCGATACAGTAATATAAAGCTACTTTTACAAATAAAGAATCATTGCTATTCAATTTAATATTGCAATTAAAAAAAAAAAATTAAGCATCCTCTCGAAAAAATTCCCTGACTTTAAAAAAAAATCCCTGACATTTCCAGGTTTTTCCAGGTATATAAAAACTCCCTGACAATTCCAGGTTTTCCAGGTTTTCCAGGTAGGGTAGACAACCTGTAAACAGATTATTTTCAATCCAGCAGTTGCAATGAGAAGGTATTGGTTTTTTGTAAAATTTTACTGAGTCGGTTTTCATCAAACTTTTTGAAGGTCTAAAAAGAGAGAACGAGTTCGTTAATTAGCCATTTTTTACCAACGGTTCTGGTTTTAGACATTAAAAACCTTTTAAAAAAATGAAAAATTTATTTTTTCGCTCAAACTAGATATAAGATGCAAATTGAAATAAAAAATTTAATTGTTATCACTTTCCAAAGTGTTCTTACAACCATATTTTTTTCTTTGGTCATCACCTCGCAAAGTGTTAAATTTTCCGTATCGCAAACCATTTTTAAAATTTGTAACAAAATTTTGTGGCCCATACGAGCGCATTTGCGGCGCAATTCAGTCGGCAAAAAAATTCAAAAAATACCAGTAGTTTAATTTTTCAAACAAGAAAGACTTTTCAGTCAAAAAAGAAATAAAATTTCTACCTGATTATTGCCTCTTCAAGATTAAAAGGCGAATTTTTCATAAAACAGTATGATTTTTAACCCCAAAATAGGAATTTTTAATTAAAAAGTTCACTTTCAATCCAAAAAATACGAATTTTCAACCAAAAAGGATGAACTTTCAACAAAAGTTCAACAGTTTTTGATTTTGAACTACACCTAGTTTTTGGTCTGTGGTTTTCTCATACTATCACTATTCATATAGTTCTGAAGTTTCACTTTCCATCAATAATATTAATAAATACAATAATTTTTTTTGTATCAAATTCATTTGTGTAGGATTATTTATGTTCAAAATGTTTAAAAAATATATATTTATTAGCTTAGATGAATGAACATAAAAATATGAAACTAATTGACGTTTTATTAAAATAAATCTATACCCGTGGAGAAATAACCCGATTTGATCCTGATTCCCGATTTAAAATTACTCCCTGTCTTAACTAGTAAATATTCAACTAATTTTCAGTTCAGTGACTAATCTGAAGTTAATTATTTAAATTTAACTTCTCATATGCAAAGAATATAAGAAACGAGAAAAAACTAAGAGAGAGCTTTAATTCATTTGAACAAAATGTCCAAAAATGTATGTTTACGGGTGCATTAAATTAGTTGATAAATATACAATTATCAAGTTAGTATTAATTGTTGTGGTATTTTTTTGAATCTGTTTAGAGTTTATACTTATTTAGATTTGAATTTGCCGCGCTAATCTCGATTGTATTCGATTAGTTCGATTATTTCGCAACGAACAGACGGAAGGAAGACAACTTTGTAAAAGTGACGAACAGTAAACAGTAGATCAACCGGCAAAGTCATGTGGATGAATCGCTTTAAATAATTCTCAATTCACCTCGTTAATCATTTACGCAAGGTTTTTATACCGGGGTGAGGTGTTTATATCAAACTAGAATTATCCACTAGAATTATCCAGGTCTCTAAGATTTCTGACAGTGAACTTCGAGAAAGCGTCGACATTTTGAAGATCATTTATTGCTCGTCTTTGCGTGAAAGTGTTGAATAGATTGAGAATTGGGATCCAGAATTAGGACCAATTGAATAAAAAGATCCCACTCTTCTCTTTAGTATGCTATAAAGGTACGTATAGACCAGCCCTATGCATCGCCCGTGTATGTGTATGTGTAGTTGTTCTCTTAGCATCCGGAGGGGTATCGTAGTTCAAATAAATCCAATAGATGGCGCTCCAATCAATTAGTGCTGTTTTTGCATTGTTATGTATAGCAAAAATACTAAAATTCATTTCAAACTTGATACTTTTCATAAAAATAAAAGAAGAGCATAGTTTTCATTAACAATAGGCGCAGCTTTAATTATTAAAAAAAAAATGCATGAAAACATGTAATTTATTATTATGAAAATTGAATATGAAGATGAGTATTTTGAAAACAGTTTTAATTGTATTCATATTTTTCTATTTATTTTGCTAATGTAATTAATTGATTTTATAAAAAATTGTAACTGTTACAAATTTTAAACATTTAATGATATTATTTAATCAACAATAGTACAAATAATATTTAAACCTTAATAATTAGCTTTATAATATTCTTTTTTAAGAATTCATCTAGAAATTTCCTCTCTCTCTGAAAAATATATATTTATATATAATTTATTTATAATAAATTATATATAAATAAATTAATGTGAAAATTGCATCAAAATAGTTTAGAATTGAAGAAAAACTATTTATTGAATATATTATTGAAGAGACTTATAATTATTGCAAGGAATAATTTATTAAAAAGTGATTGACAAGATTAATGAGTGAAAAAATATATTTATATCAATATATAAAAGCATTTGAATTTGAAGGTATCACATTTTTTTCATATAAAAGCATTTGAATTTGAAGGCATACAATTTTTTTAAGTAAATTAATTAAAAATATTTCATTTCATTTTCATTATAAATCACTTAATAAATTAAACATAAAAATGTATATAATATACAGAGCGCAGAGTCTTTCTTTTTTTCTTAGTTTCCCCTTTTTTCTTGAAATTCACCTTTTTCCCCCTATTCTTAAAAAACTTCCCCATTTTCCCCTTTTCTCTTTAAATATACGACATTTAAAAATACAATATTTGAATTACCCCCATAATATTAAAAATATATATATATATATATATATATATATATATAATTAAAAAATGGAATATTCCAAATTCATGAACTGCAATGTAAAATTTAACGATTTTAAATTCAAAATATTTCCTATTGGTTCAAAAATTATGACAAATTTGATATATTTACAGCTTTTACTAGTGAACAATAATACAAAAATTACGAAATTTAAAAATAAATTTTGTGCGCAGTAACAATTTTTTTGAAAATGTGTAAAAACATTTTTTTTATTGAGTCCTATGCACACATTTAAAAAAAAGTTGAATATATCGAACCTGAAATATATTCAGCTGGTACCAAAGAAACATTTTATCATTTTTCTTTTTCGAAAAAAAAAATGTCGTGATTTAGGATTTTCGGGATTTCATTTTTTTGCGATTTTGAACGTTATATATACACCACAAAAAAAATGTTTCCCATGAATACAAAATAATAACATGTTTCTTTGGTTCCAGCTGAATAAATTTTAGGTTCGACATATTCAACTTTTTTTTCAATGTGTCCATAGGACTTAATAAAAAAAAAACATGTTTTGACACATTTTCAGAAAAATTGTTTCTGCGCAAAAAATTTATTTTTAAATTTCGTAATTTTTTTATTATTGTCATAATTTTTGAACATATTTTATATTTTTTATTTAAAGAGAAATGGGAAAGTTTTTTGCGAATAGGGGGAAAAAGGGGAATTTCAAGAAAAAAGGGGAAACTATGAAAAAAAGGAAGACTGTGCACTTTGTATATTATATATATTTTTACGTTTAATTTATTAAGCGATTTATAATGAAAATGAAATGAAATATTTTGAATTCGGTTAATTAAAAAAATTGTATGCCTTCACATTCAAATGTTTTTATATATTGATATAAATATATTTTTTCACTCATTAATCTTGTCAATCACTTTTTAATAAATTATTCCTTCCAATAATTATAAGTGTCTTCAATAATATATTCAATAAATAGTTTTTCTTCAATTCTAAACTATTTTGATGCAATTTTTACATTTATTTATATATAATTTATTATAAATAAATTATATGTAATATATATTTTTCAGAGAGAGAGGAAATTTCTAGATGAATTAATAAAAAAGTATATTATAAGGCTAATTATTAAGGTTTAAATATTATTTTTACTATTATTAATAAAATGATATCAGTAAATGTTTAAAATTGGTAACAATGACAATTGTTTATAAAATTAATTAATTACATTAGCAAAATAAATAGAAAAATATGAATACAATTCAAACTGTTTTCAAAATACTCATCTTTATATTCAATTTTCCTAATAATAAATTAAATGTTTTCATGAATTTTGTATTATTAATAATTAAAGGTGCGCTTATTGTTAATGGAAACTATGCTCTTCTTTGATTTTTATAAAAAGTATCAAGTTTGAAATGAATTTTCGTATTTTTGCTATACATAACAATGCAAGAACAGCACTACCTGATCGGAGCGCCATCTATTGGATTTATTTGAACTACGATACCCCTCCGGATGCTAAGAGAACAGAGAGCGTGGGGGCGATGCATAGGGCTGGTATAGACTTAATGCTGTAACTTTTTGGCATTATAACCTCACTTTTTTATTCTTTGCTCCACGTGCGAAATAACTTTTCAATCAAATTTGCAAACTAAAAAGATTAAAGTTCAATCAAATATTTGAATTTTCAAAAACAAAAAGAAATTTTGCAGAGAGCAGTTGATTTTTCCTCAAAAAAGTTCACTTACAACCAGAAAAGCTGACATTTATACCATGAAAGCTGAATTTTCAACAAAAGAGTAAAGTTTTTCAACACTGTTAGAAATGTTTGCAATTTTAGTATAGATGGGCATATTAAATTTCTTATATGTTTACTAAATTCATTACACTTTGTAATTTTACTATACTTACGTATACTAAGTTTCTTTTCTGAAGTTATATGTATTCTAAATTTATTAAGTGTACAGTAAGTTTCTTTCACGTATATGAATTCCATAGTTTCTGTATACTAAAATTCATATACGTGTTTACTACATTCAGCTGCGCAAGCGCGTTTCGATTTACGCGAGTCGGGCAACGTGGCCGGTAGCAGGCTCATACGCCGCTGCATTTGTTTGAGTCCCTTGTAATGCTAAAAGGTTCGGCTTCTTTCTGCGAGGATCTGCGAAGACTTCTCTTTAAAAGGTTTGTTCAATTTATCAACGTAAATGTAGCTTAACGATATGATTATTTTAAAATTAAAACTTTGTTCTTTAATTTCATTTTTCATCTGATCATGTTTACAGATGATGAAGAAGGAACCCACGCGAAACGGAATGCGTATACTGAATTTAGTATATGCGTATACTAAATTTCGTATACATTTATACTGAATTTAGTATACGCGTATACTAAATTTCATGTACGTGCATACTAAATTCAGTATATGCATATACTAAATTTACTTTACGCTGGTATACTAAATTTCATTTCATGTTGTGCATTCTTGCTTCCATTACATGTATACTAAATCTAGCACAGATTTTTCTAACAGTGAAGCTAAAAAGTCTAATATTTTACAAAACAGTGACTTTGAAAAAAAAAAAAAAATTTCAACAAAAAAAATTTTTAATAAAAAAATATAAATTTTTAACAAGCTAGTTGAATTATCAAACAAAGATTTTAACTGTTAACAAGCAAGAATAATTTTCTGCCCAGAAAGACGACTTTTTTAACCAAGTATATGAATTTTTAACAAGATAGTTGAATTATCAACCAAAAAGTTGAACTTTAAACAAACAAGAATAATTGTATACCCACAAAGATGACCCGGAGAGACGACTTTTTAGCAAAAAATATGAATTTTCTACCAAATCGTTGAATTTTCAACAAACAACATTAATTTTCTACCCAAAAAGACGAATTTTCAGCAAAATACTTAAATTTTCTACCAAATAGTCGAGTTTTTATCTCATAAAATATGCATGATAAGGTTTTAACTGAAAATGTTAAATTGTTAACCAAAAAGGGTAAATTTTCGACCAAGAAGATTAATGTTCTATCAAAAAAGATGAATTTCACCAAATACATGAATCTTACGATAACTTTCAGAATATTCTTCAAAATATTTATATAAAGTTTATTGTTCAATACGTTACAAGGATAGTTGATGTGACATATTACAAAGACTTTCAAACTGTCTGTAAAATTACCGATAATTGTTTTAAAATATTTAAATAATAAAGTTTGATATTCTTAAATTATTGTTTACTTTTTTATTATATAAATTATATTTTAATAATATCTTTATAAATAAAAATTAGAAGAGGCCTGTTCAGGGCCAGATCGGGCCTTTCTTATGGATATCCCAGTCAGGCCCTGATCGGATTAGGCGTTTCATTTCGAGTCTGGCCCTGAATGGGATACCCAATTGGGGCCAGATCTGGCCCCGACCTGGGCCATTCTGAAATTTATGTACGGGTATAATTAGCTTCCAGTGTAAAAATATAAGGAAAATAATCGTGATTTGGATAAATGAGACCCCTGAAATTCCATGAAATATAATGATAACCCTGAAATCCTCGAAAATTGATTAAATTACCTTGGGATCCTTTAAAAGGCCTCCAAATCATTGAAATTTTCCGAAATTTGATGAAATCCGTGAAAATCCTTTAAAAATGTATTTTAATCTATATTTAGGTACCCTTGTTTGAATTTGTTTCTTGATTTTGCACATTTAAAGCAAAAAAGTAGTAACATTTATAATATTTTTTTATTTTACTTATTGGCATATGTATGCCGATCAGAGTATGTCTTATGAAAGAAAAACGTATAACGAAGAACACATGTGACATAGCTAAGCCCGGTTAAGCTTTAAGGCTGCTGTCAGAGATATTGACTTGTCCAAAAAAAATCATAAAATACTGAATTTAGAATGACTAATAGAAAAATTACTTAATCTTTTCAAATGCACAATTTGTTTTTGATCAATATTTGCACGCAATTACGTAATTGTTGAGAGTTTATGTGAGTGAGGTGCCAATAACTGGGGTTAGCAGTGCCAAGCACTAAAATTTTGGAATTATATACTTATTTTTAATACTTTTTCAAGATTTTATCAACTTCTACTAATTATTCAAAATTTTAGTGTGTTATGCGTGGTATTTTGAGTGGAGGTTCCTATGTATTTCAAAATTCAATATTTTATGTGCTTCTTCATTTCCGAAAGTCTAAATTCTAGGTCCTATAAAATTGTTCCATATCTTCCGAAATTCTTTAAAACAGCATGAGAATTTTTAAAAATAGCTTTGTATTATTGAGATCCTTGGACATTCCTTGGCTCATTTTAAACCACTGTGAACTTCGTGAGCGGGAACTAGATTTTTCGGGATACCCTTTTTATTAATTTTCCTTCAAATGTTCCTCAATCTTCCAAGATTACGATGCGCTTTCTGTGTTTTAAATGTTTCATAACTTCGTTACAGTTTAGGTGTCAACGCGTCATTGAAATAGCTATTTGTGTAGTAATTACTACAATTTAGAAAATGTATATCAGCGAAAATAAAAAAATTGACAATTGTTTTGAGTTGCAACAAAATTGAGATAGCGGAGAATGAGAATGCACCTATGTTCATGTTATAGTTTCACACTTGAAGTATTCTCTTTTTAAGAAAAAAATTTTTTTATTTCGAGTGCATAACAAGAGAGCTGCAACAAAAATGATCCCGCTGTTCTCCTGTGTAATATTATAACTGAGGCTTATTTTTATTTTACTCCATATCAAAATTAATTTGATTTAATGGGACTAAATGTCATCCATTACAAGAAAGTTGGAAAATCTGAATCTTAAAGAAAGAATTAAGATTGCAAAATGAGTATTAATACTTTTAATTGGTGCTTTGAATGTTCATTTGTACTTACATTAATTAGTTCAAAAATATTCCAGTAAACTTTCATTATGATGAATGCCAGTAATTGCAGCTGTGATGGTTAACGTTTGCTCACTTAACATTTTTTCAATTACATATTTTTGTGGGCCTATTCATCAAGGCTCTTGTCGCGCCCCTAAACATATCGTTTGTAATCGTCGCAGCCCGACCTGTATCGTTTTAAGTTTCCCCCGTGACCACTAGGGCACGGCTGCATATAGGAGCCTTAATTTAAGGACAGCGAAGTAGAGCCATTCAAGCATTTTAGGCCCTAGATTCCACGTCAAACCAAAGTCTCTGCTGCACATCAAAAATGTCATGACAAACTTCCTGCGTTGGGTCTCAAGATGGTTCGCCTAGTTCAGTTCGCTATTTTGGATGACCCCCCAGATATTTAACTGAGTCTGAGATTATCAGCCTCTTATCACGGAATGCAGGAGCGTGAACTTCAGACACTTTGTACTTTCTTGTAAAAAGGACAAGGCTGGTCTTTTCTGGATTTACCAAGAGCCCTGAGCTGTCGCAGCAGAGCTCTACGATGCGTAGCGCCGACTTTGTAAGACCTATCAATGTTTCCAGATGAGCCCTCCTGAGTAGAATTACAAAGTCATCCGCGTATCCCTGGGTATAATAGCCCTTCCTTACATATGCTACTAGGTAGGCTGTCCACTACAACGCACTACAGGAGGAGTGACAGAATACCCCCTGCGGGCATTCTCGTGGCGCTACTCCTTTCATTAGGCCTTCGCCCCATCTGGCTTCGAATCACCTCCGGTGTACCATGCTTCGTATCCAGCTTTACTGGCCGCTCCGTCCCGCCGCACCTTGAAGCCTCTTGACAGATGACTTCTGGAGGGGTATTGCTGAAGTTGTCCTCCTTGTCCACGAAGGTGCTCACAGCATACCCTTCCTGTTCCAGCTGCTGATCCAATTTTGCCACGGCAGCATTAGGCGCAGTTTCCACAGAGCAGCCTGCATGAAAGGTGTGCTGCCCTCTATGCAGCTAGGAGGCTAGAATCACCTCTTCCCTGATATATCTCTCGACCAGTTTCCCTAGCGTTCCCCATCAGATATACAACTATAGTCCTTCTCTGCTTCTGCCCTTTGAGTCTCGCCTTAATAACGGTGAGGCACCTGGAGCAGAGCTTAGGATCTAAAATCGCATCCATAACCTCGAGGGCTATGCATTTCCTTGGTTCTTTTTCGCGTGGCTCCTTATATATGGAGCCATAACCTCCCAGGTGAAATTATTATATATGGGTTATATGTAGTGGACAAGACAATGATTTTTTAATTTTTCTAAAAAATTTTTTGTATGAAACATATGAAAAATATCATTGTTTTTTCCACTATGTATAAACTATATATAACTTTTTGACGTGGGCTTTCAAGCCACTAATCCTTTCCGTGTATAGACAGGGCTCTTGGATTAGGGCAAGCCCTGTCTGCAAGACTGGCATACGCCTGGTTAAAACTGCCGAGACGCCTTTGCTGTGGTGCAAATTGATATAAACCGCGGAGATACTTGTCTCAGCCATTGATAGGCTGATTCGGGGTCTGTTTGGATGCTTCTGGTCCCCGTACGGAGTCCCTAAATAGAGTCGAAAATCCACAACCGCGAGGGCTCTGATTGAAATTTGGGGAAATCTTACAGCTATAATCCAGCCGGTCCCCTTTGGCCTGGCTCCCTACCAGAATCAAGAATACGAGAATCGATTTTTAAAGTGATATTCTGCAAGCTCAGGCACCCCAGAACGGCCGACGAAACGTCGGAGGTGCTAGGACTCAGAATGGTCCCTCTGCAGTACCTCTGCAGATAATTCGCCCCCTTGATCCCTAGGTTTAATCCCTCCTTCAGCTTAAACGCTGGAGTTCTCTTCACTAGCAAGTCTCGTGACCAGATGTTTGCGGTCTCCGCTATGATGGCCCCTGACCTGATAAGGACGTTAGTGAATCTAGGGGCACGCCCCTCGCGTGTTCACGCATCAATCTCCTTGGAGATTTCCTCCCTCAGCCTTTCCAACTCCTTTGGAGTTAGACAGGCTTCAGGGCAACCTAATGCAACGAGAACTCTCACCAGGGCGTTGTTAGTCATCCGCGTGAAAGTGAGGCTCTGTCTTTCAGAGCCTTCCGCCGTTTCGACTTTCTGTTCAAGGTATTGATTTTTGAGTCATTTCTCCTCTTGCCCGTAGAAGGAGCCAGAGAAGTTACTCCAGATAATGTTTCTGCAGCCATGGCCCCTTGTGAGGTGCCTTGTCTGCTTTTTGAAAGCCGCCCTAAGCGGGCTCTCCTCTTAAGGCACTGTTACTGTTTCTCCTTCTTACAGAGAGCCCCGTTTACTGTTGTTCCACAGTGACAACAAAATTGTTGTCATCGGTGTTAGAAGTCTGCACTGCTCGTGATAGGATGACCCCTGAGAAGGCATCCACCTTTAGTGATGTATTAGAGTCGGGCCCCGGATCGGAACCCTCATTATTTTTAATTATTCTCTGTGTTACCCATTTTGTACCACGAGAAGCTAGAGAAATAAAGAACACCCCCTGCAGAGCCGCGCTTGCAAGGGGCGGATCTACATTCAATGGGATTCAAGCTGGTGTCCCAAAGCCTCCGTTAAGACATCTCCTCTTAGTCCGGGAACCACATAGGAGAGGTGACCTTAAGAGATATGACCTTAAAGGTCCACAAATTTTTCTTAATTGATATTGTGCGAAATGGCCTCCTGAATCTCTCTCTTTCTCTCGTGATTCTCTAATCTTGAAACAATTAGAAGATTTTGGGAGGTAAGAAACCGCCAGCGAGACCGACACTCATCTTCTAACAATCGACAATAGATGTAAATTTGAGAATTCAAATTAGATTTTTTTTTTATTCAACAAATTTTTAAATGTTTGAAAAGACAAAAAGAGACTTTTCTATATTTTCAATTAAACTTGCCTTTTATTATTCTAGAAACAAATGCCTAATATTATTCAAGGCATCTTATACATTATTTTATCTATAATTATAAACGATTCTAAAGATAAGTAAAAACTAAAACCTCGGCAGCGATAACGTTGTATCGACAAAAATATATTCGTATTCATGGATTTCCTATTTTGTGTCGTAGTAGTATAGATTTTATTGAACAAATTATGTCATACCTAACAAAGTGTATCCCATTTGGTCGGGGTTTCACATTTTATTATATATAATTGGAAATTATTATATAAATTCCAATTTTCGCCTATTTGTCTTGTACCAGTTTATAACTTGACAAATAAGATGTTTTTATATTATACGGTTGTACAATTTGGAAAATGAACCAACGTTGATAAAATTGTTCGTAAATGGTTACGAAGTATTTTCTATTAGTATATTGTTCATATTAAAGAAATTTTGCTATAATTTATATATCGAGTTTCAGCACGCAGCATGGGTCGTGATCTAGCCACATCAAAACTTAAGTTATCATGAAAAAATGTTTTACGTATTCCAAAATAGCGACCATAGCGTGTAATGCGATAAATCTTGTTTTCTTCTGAATAAAAAAGAACCTTTTTCCGGCTAATGGAATTACAAAACAACAATTTGAAAATATGAATTTTCTTTCGTTCAAGTGATTTGTATTCCAAAAACAGGATTATTCCTGATGACTGAATTTACAGTCTTACCTTATTCTAGATTTACCACGCTTCACTTAAAATTCTAATTTCATATCAAATCTGCGGATGAGAGACAATTAAAAGTTTCATTTCTTTCAAGGTGAAACCCATACAAAGTTATTAAAATTTTTATTTGGAAGCTTACATCTTCAAAAATGTAACTCCTATGTACATAAACTTGAAAAAATTTTAATTCAAAATGTTATCATTCCTAAAGATTGAATAATTAAAAATTTCAGGTTCTTAGATTTGAAACCTTGGTTAAATAAAGTGTATTTAAATTATATTTTGCTGCCAATTAGTTATAAGATATAAATTATAATTTTCAATTTTGTATCTACAAATACCAAATGTTTTGATTTTAAATTTAGGTGAATGTAATCAGAATAGATTTGTGTCAATAAAGTACGATAAAATAGATGAGGTGTGTAAATAAGTCTAATTATCCAGTCTGAAGCAAAGTGAATATTTGTGGAGGTGACGCAGGTCTTTTATAAGATTCACAATATTCCTTAATATCGAATTATTAAATATTTCAAATAATCGAATAGGTAATTCTTCAATTATCTTCAGTTGCACATATTCATTTATTTGAGTTATTAACATTTTATTTTTATTTAGTGAAATTTTACTAATTTTGATTCCGAAAGATAACCGGAAAACTCTGGTACAAATTTTTGAGAAGGCATGAAACTGCTTGCATTAGTTTGTTTTCTGTAATGCAAAAACAAATCATTCTTTTAGTGCGGTATTTTTCAGAACAATTCAGATAAATATTTTTTCTGTTTAATTCTGACGAAGACTTTCTGACTGTTTAAAGATACGCGAAGAAAAAACGCAAAAAATTCAGATTGAGGAAAATAGTGACCATTTTTCTGAACATTAAGCATCTTAGTTTTTTTTTAATATGAGAGATGCTGTAAAAAATCCGAAAGAAAATCCATCTCTTTCTAATTCTTATCCTAATTGAAAATTTTTTGTTAACGATGTATAATGCTGGAAATACTGAAAAATGGTATAAACCATCAAAAAACTGAAGAGAAAGTTTCTGAGAACTCCTGGAAAGCCACAATTTTCTTTTGGGATCTTTTCAGTATCTCCCCCAATTAAAAAAAAAGTTTGCTCTCAACTTTTTGAATTTTGTTGTTGTTGCGGATTTCGCAAAAACGATAAAGCCCTAATCGAAAATGTTTTTGGGCATTTGATAATAAATCTTTGATCTTACAACACTACGCACATTGAGACAAAAAACGTTCATGCACAAATTCGTTTTCAGAAGACGACTGTTATCCGATTTGAACGTTCTTCAAAAAAATAATATATTATAAAATACAGCATGGAACTTTCATTACTGATTTAAAAAAAAAATTAAATTATTTTTTTATTCAATAACAAGTATTTGAAAAATAATTTGCTTGACTTTGAAAGTGTATTCTTTGTTACCAAATACTAGGGATTCCTTATAAAATATGTAGAAAACATGAAGAAACTATCCAGAAACAGCTCAATAGTAACGCAAATTTTTACAAATGTATTGAATTTCTTAAAAACAAATCAGTAAATGAGAATCGTTCTGAGGGGTTTGGCAGCGATTTGTCACTTTATTTGCACAAAATTTCAACAATTTATAAGCTAAAAGGATGACGGTACACTCATGTTTTTGTTATTAATAATGTTATGAAAAAGTCTTCTCTAATGCATTTGTAAACTTAAAATTTGTTTTTTCTTGTGAAATATACTGAAAACTTAGCAATAATTATTCGCTAACAGTTGATAACAAATGATGATTTATTAAAGAAACTTACTTATTACTAGACTTAGTTTTTCAGTTTACGGCATTGTTGTGGATATCAGTAAAACCGGAAGTTTTGGATTAGAATTATTTTGATATTCATGACAATATCTTCACGTGTGAAATGTTTTTTAAAATCCTATAATATCTACGGTACATGGTTACATTAATTATATTTTTAATAAAAATGACAATAGTGGATCTTTATCAAAGTGTCTACAAAAATTTAAAAATTTGTTATCAAATGTTGATTACGTAAAAAAACTAAGTTTTTAATTATGAAAAATAGCCAAATAATGCATTTGTTAAATGAGTTTTTTTCAAATACTTATCAAATGTTATCGATTCTTAGCGAAAAATCATGGCTAAATAATCGGCAGTTTATTCCGTTAAATTACTTTCTTAAAAATCTATTTCTTTTGTTGAAGATTCATCACTTTAGTCAAAACGCGATGTCTTTGGTTCAAAATTGAATATTTAAAAAAAATTAGTTTTTTTGTTTGTTAAGAATAAATTTTTACTGAAAACTATTCCATTTTTGTTTGAAACTTGATATTCTTAATTAAAAATCGATGTCTCCTTGTTGAAAATTCACCTACTTTGTTGAAAATGAGTATTTTTTGTTAAATTGAACTATTTTCTATTTAATATAAAATAATTCTTGGTTGCAATATCAACTTTCACATTTGTTGTTGACAATTTATCTTTTTTGGTTGAATAACATTTAACTACCTGGTTGAAAGTTGAACTACTTTGTGAAAAATTCAACGTTTTTTGGTTCAATATTTACAATTTCAGTTGAATATTTAATTATGTGGTTGTAAATTAACTTTATTGTTAAAAATTAAAATTTCCAGGTTTAAAATGTAGCTGTCTTGTATAAAATTCTTCCTCTTAGCTTGAAAATTCAAGAATTTTGTAGAAAATTCATGTATTATTTTGTTGAAAAGTCGAATTATCTGATAGAAAATTATTCTTGTTGGTGGAAAATTCATCTTCTTAATTGGAAAATTAATTATTTAATTACAAAATTATCTTTTTTGGTTACAAATCCAACTAATTGTTTGAAATTTGAACTACTCTCACAGAAAAACTGGGGGGTCGGTAAAGTTGCGAGGCAAGTAAAAGTTGACATCCTTCAGAATTTAGACTCTGAAGGCATTATTATGGAGGGTTCTTTTTGAGTTCGTTGATATCCGATAGATGGCTATTGGTGGGAGCCGACATTTTCAACTGCGCATGTGCCGAAAAGCGCAGGCCTATTTGGAATCAATAAATATAATGAGTAATCATAGAGATCAATATTAACAAAAGTTTCTTATTATTCTTTAAAATAAGGCTCTCAAACAGCAGTTAAGGCACACCAGAGGGGACAGTGTCTGCGGAAACTTTATATGGATCAACTCTTAAAGCTTGTTCTACAGGCAAGAGGAGGAAGGACTCCAAATACACTCGCCCGAACAGGGAGTTGAAAGGGCATAAGGTTCTAAATACGCAGGGCCGCACTTTTGCGCAGATGACAAACAACGTCCTATTGAGAGTTATCGTTGCGTCGGGTTATCCTGAAGCCTGTCTAGCTCCCGAGGAGTTGGACAGGCTGAGGAAGGAAATCTCTAAAGAGATTGACGCGTTACCCCGCGAGAGGCGCGCCACCAGATTCAACCATACCTTCATCAGATCGGGGACCATCGTAGTGCAGGCCGCAGACCTCTGGTCGCGGGACTGGGTAGTAGAAAGAACTCCACGGTTTGGGCTCAAGGCGGGACTAAACCTGGAGATCAAGGGAACGAAGTGTTTCCAAAGGTACCGCGGAGCGACTGTACTGATTCCCGGCACCCCCGAGGATCCGTCTACCATTCTGAGGCGCCTCAGTTTCCATAACTCCACTCTGTGAGCCGATTCGTGGAAGGTTTATTCCGACAGACAGGAGGCCAGGCCGAAGGGAAGAGGCTGGGTTCTGGTTGTTGGTCTTCCCGAATATTCAATCCGGAACCTTGCGGCCCTGGTTTACCAACCCTATCTAGTGTGGGTAGTGTTACCTTACGGCTGACCCATCTCGTTTCCGGGGGGGGGGGAGCATCCAGAGACGCTCCAAATTAGCCTATCAATGGCTGAGACGGAAATCTCCATGATGCAGATTAATTTGCACAACAGCAAAGAAGTTTCGGCTGTTCTAACCGAGCGTATACATCGTATACATCTCACGCCGTCAAGGCGGACGCAGACTTCTGAATCTCCAATGTCTTAATAAGCGAACTGTTCTAAACACAACTTACACCGTTGCAAATGGCATAGATCCTCTCCTAAAAATGGCTAGGAAACACGAGATGATTGGCAAAGGAGCGTTCCTTTGCAAAGCCGCGGAGCAGGCGGCCGAGACCCTTGGCCTGAATTTAAACATCAAGAGTAGGGAAAGTACATTACTCCATCAAGATGTTCCACTTCTAAAAGCCGAAGTAAAGAAAGCAGAGATTGACAAATTCGGCCAACAGCTACTCGACAGGAAAATTCACGGAAACTTTCACAGATATGGATAAAAACAGTCCTTGTCGAAGGAGCAAACTTTTGGTTTCCTCAAATCATCAGGGATTATCTCAGGTACAAAAGGTTTCATTTTCGCATACCAGGACGGTGTCATTTTCACCGTAGTATACCGTGACCGCATTTTATGTCAAGCACTTTCCAGCGATAGGTGCAGAGTGTGTCATGCACACGCTGAATGCCTAGAACACATACAATGATGGTGACCCACTCACGCGGGAACAACGTATCATTACAGACATATAACAGCCCTAAGAGTGCTTTATTACCATCTTTGTCACTTTTACTGTATTGGCCGCGACCCGGCCTTGTCAAACGCTCCGACGCAGATAGAGTCAATTGTCGAAAAGAAGAAGTGCCAAATTTTCTCGAACAACGATTTTCGGACAGCAGTCTCCGTTGCACACTCGGGGACTGACATCGTTCTCCAAGTCTTCGAGAAACGAAATGTATTCGTGATCAAATTCATGTCTCCGGACGACTCAACCTCCCGATGCTACATTTTCGCAGTTTGCTTGGCCTGCTAGTCGACTGTGAAATGTATGGTATGGGGTCGGGCGTTATCATGAACAAGTGACACACCACGTGTCAACATTCCCCTGAGGTGGCCTTTAATTTGCTTTTTCAACTTCTTTAGGGTTGCACAATATACCTCCACGTTAATGGTGGTGCCTTTGGGCATGAAAACGAACAGTTTTGCGCTGATCCGACCGTTCTTGAATATAGTGTATTTAGTTTGGTTGTTATTACCCGTGAGTTTTTTTATATTACAATACTCCTGGAGAGCATTGAGTTTTCTTATTGCGTCTATTTTAGATTCTGCAAAAATAATTATGTCATCCGCGTAAATCAGCACAATAATATCCGTGTTACCCATGATTCTGAGACCCACAAGACCTTTTTGTCTAAGAAAAAATCTCGATATCCGAGGTTAAGAGGTGAAACATGATTGAGCTCAAAATCTCTCCCAGTAGAACTCCCTCAGTGACCGGTAATTCCTCCGAGAATTTGTTCCCCACATTAATGCAAGTTGAGGCTTTCTCATACAGACTTTTTAGAGTTCTAATTATTTTTGAGCTGACCCCAATATCAAAAAGTTTTTACCAGATGTGAGAGTAATTACCTGATAGGAATTAGGAAAGCTCTTGAAAAATCCATTACAATGGCATATATATGTCTATTCTTTTTTTCTAAATAAATTTGCGAAACAGATGCTAAGGTGAAAATATTATCCATACAGCCCCTACCTCGGCGAAAACCTGCTTGGGCTTCTGGAATAATGTGACACAACGACTCCTATTTTTCCAATCTAGCCAACCGAATTTGCGTAAAAATTTTAGGAAGTGAGTTTAGAAGAGTCTGTAGTTACTGGGATTGGTTAGGTCTTGTTTTTTATGTATCATATGCGTTAAAGATTTTGTCCATTTGAGCGTTGTATATTCATTCTCAAGTATTTTATTGAAAAATATTTCGAGATCAAGAAGCTAATTGGGCAGCAAGTTGTTGTAAAAATTATTTGAGATTTAATCCGGCCCAGGAGCGTTGTTTAATTTACTTATGTTATTTGAAAAAAGATTTCGTTAGCTGTAATTCTGCTATCCAATAATGGATATCGCACATATGTAAGCAATGACGGTGACAGCTTTCTGAGAGGAAGTTTCAGACGGAAGAAGTTTTCCCAAGCTTTTTTGTAGAAAGGATTGTAGATTTTATTATTAAACCTCTCAATCTATTAACAGTATCCCAGAAACGTTTTCTATCGTTATTGACACTCTCAAGGCTTGCCAGAATATTGGATTCAAAACTCGTTTTTTATAAGCTATCAGTGCTTGGTGCGGTTTATAAGCTTTGACATAAACCAACTTAGCCTCATCCGAGAAATTTGCCCTGCTGGCTTCTGTAAACGAATTACAAAGATATTATTTGCTTTGGTGAAAGTCAGAATCAAACCAAGGTTTTTCACAACATTTCTTTTACCATCACCTGGGGCGTAATACGCTATGATAAATAGTCTTCTTATTCCCTCTTTCATTCCAACCCATAATAATCTAAGAGATAGAAATCCATCTTTCTCGACTTCAGTTTTGCTCTCTCATTGATTATTTGACCAACTCCTTGGCAAGAATGTAATTCGCTATCCACTCATGGCGATTGTTCGAGTCCCTGCTTCAACTTCCAATTTTCTATTATGCATGCCTTTCGCCAACAAAAGTTTAAATCCATAACTACGCTACTGGATTGTTTTTATTATTTATTGTTGAGAATATATGCCAAACTATCAACTTGATGCGAGAAATGTATTTTGCGGGTAAAAATCATGTCCAAAAATATCAGCCAGTCATCGCAAGGTGAGTCTACGAAGTGGGCTTGAAACCATGAACATCCCAAGAACGTCCTTAGGACGTTTCTAGGATGTCCAATGTCCTAAAGATGTCCTAAAGACGTATTAAAGACATAGGACGTTTTCAGGACATCTTTCGTTCCGACATTAGACGTCTTAAGAGCATCCCAAGGGTGTCCAAAACACATCTTCCAAAAGACGTCTTAGGGATGTCCCGAATTGGAAGGGGGAGTATTGGGACAGAACTAGAATCAGAAGAGTCAAAGGTGGTTTGTGTTGTATACTGAGAAGGTCATCAACGTTTAGCAGATTAGCAATCAAATAGAAAATGTGTACATTTCTCTAAAGTTTCCTCTGTCCATCCTCGACCCGCCTCTCAGACTTTGACCAAAAACTTATTTTTTATCTTGTGATAAATTGAAATATTTTCCTAGTTCTATCGGAAAACAAAATTTTACCTACGATAAACTGAGCATGGAATCAAATTTAAATGAATTCAAGTATTTTCCTAGTTTTCTTTCTGTTTTTTTTTTGTTTTGTTTAAATTTGACACGCTGCTTTATACGAGCATCCTCTCAAATTTTCAAAACTATTTTGTACATCTAAAAATTTTCCTTCTTAGTTACAAATCAAAAATTGAGCTTTCAGGCAAACAAATTTGAAATTGAGTCAGAGTTCAAGTGAAATTAAATCAATGAAATATTTTTCCTAATTTTACAAATGATTCAAAGATTTTTCTATTCAATTCTATCATTTTAAACTCCTACGCTGTAGAATCCCTTGAGATTTCATTTTATTTTATTTTCAAGTTTTCTGGAAATTATTTGACAGGCATCTTAAAAATAGCGTAAAACCCCTCAAATATCTAGAAATGCCACAAATACTTCAAAATAATTGAAGGTCTACCAAAATATTCCGAATCATGTTGAAATTCAATAAAATCCCCTGAAATTCTGGAACACTTCTGGATATTCCATTAAATCCTTTAATCCCTTTCAAATTCCCTGGAAATGTCCCAAAATTGCCTGAAATTTTGTTTCATTTTATTTTGAATTTTACCAGAAATCCTTTAAAAATAATCTCAAACCAAAGTCTTTGAAGCCCCTCGAAATCTTCGTAAAATCTCGCGCTTCTTTTAATCTGTTAAAATAGCTTAAAATGGTTAAAATATTTTAAAATGCCATTAAACCTGTTAGACTGAAAATAGTGCAAGTGCTGTTTTTCGGGTGCGAGCTATAATATTTTATTGAATTTTATGGTATTTGCGTCAGTGTGCAGATAGAGATTATTCTTCAAGTTAAGAAAGTAAGGTGAAATAAAGTGTGTAAATATTTAATATTCCTTTTTATTGCTTGAATAAAGTTGCAAATATTACACAATCGCGTTCTTATATCAACAGAGGGTCTACTATGTAAGAATTTAGGGAAATCCGGAAATGTTTTGGGAATTGAAAAATAATTAAGGAAAATCCAGGAATTATCCTTGAGCTTACATTTAAAAGCGGGAAAAATACGGGAATCGTCCAAGAATTTTGTGCACAAAATTTAGTACACACCCTGACTTAAACTTTTTTAAGAACTTAATAAGTTTGAAAAGCACTTTAATATTTCAGGCTTCAGACTTTCCCTTATTACCCAATTACCGTCTTTTACCTTCTTCAACGAATTCTTATCATTGCATGCATAGATAAAGACTCTTGAATATGGATGATTTGGAATATTGAAAGTCGAGTTTCAATTTTTTAATTTTAAAATTAAAGAAATTTTGAATGAAAAGCATCAAAATTACATAATTTCTAATTGTGAAACCTATAACTTTCATCATTTTTAATTTTATATTTGAAAAATTAAAACTTTCCAATTTGCAAGATTCTCAATTCAAAGGTCTATAATTTTGAAGAGAATCATTTGAAAATTCTTGAATTTTGAAAATATAGAATTGCAAATCATTCAATTTTAAAAATTTATATTTTGAAGGTATGTAATTTGGAACATTTTTTGCAATGGTTTAGTTTTGATGACCAAACAATTGAAATTCTCTAAGTGTAACGATTCGCAATATGGAATACTTCAATTTTGAAGATTTTTAATTAAAGACACTTTAATATTTAATTTGTATAATAAAAAATGATGCAATTTCGAACATTTTTTGGGAATATGTACATAGTTAAATTTTGAAGATTTAAAATGGAAAATTATTCAATTTTGAAGATATCAAATTCAGATTTATTTGATTCCCATTCGAAATTATTCACTTCTGAACAGTGAAAATAACAGCGTTGATTTATTTTTTGGTAAATCTTATAATTGTTAACATCTGTAACATATGTTTCCATCGTATAAAAAGGGGCACATTTTTAAATTCTCAAATCAAAGGTATTATATAGCTAAAACTAAAATGCTGGAATTCTGAATATAGCGCTAATTTAATAGGAATAATGTTCACAGAGGTTTGAAATTTATAATCGATTGCACATTTTATGTTCAAATTATCAATATTAAACAGGACTTAATCAAATTAAAATAAATAGAATCAATATCATAACTGTAAATTTAAAGGTTTTTCGAGTTTCAATCGTGTGCAAAACTACGAACGAATCTTGCCGACGTTTCGTGAAAATTGCAGTTCACATTTTCAGGGCTGACCTGAAACTGAAGTTTCAGGTTATGTTGTTCTTATATATATTCTCGACGATGCCCGTGATTGCCCAGAGCGCCCTATGATGGGGACTGGTCGAACTTGATTGGCCAATCAAGTCTTTTTAAAAAAAGGATTGTTTAAGATTGTTTAATTAATTGTTGAATTTATTTTTAAAAATTGAAATTGATTAATGAATTGATTAGAATTTATTTACTTGTTTAATCTTGTTTTAAGATTTCGATTGCTTCTCTATGTTTGCTTGAAAAAATATTGTATGTTTTGGCGATGACAGTCGTTCTGTCAAATAAAATGATATGCCCTGTTTCGATATGATGCTCATCTAGTGCTGATTGCATGAAATATTTTAGCCTGGCTTTACTCTCATGTTCCCTCACGCGTTGGCTCACCGCTCTCCCGGCTTCTCGATTATAAACTTTGTCACAAGAACAAGAGATTTTATATACTCCAGGATCACTGAGAGGTGCCTTTTGATCTTTAGGGTTGTTGAGAAGTTGTCCTATTTTCTCAGGTGGCTTAAATATGGTTTGGTTGTAGTGTTTGTTGAGAATTCTCCCTATTTGTTCTGCGATACCTCAAATGTAGGGTAGGATGGTGGTCGTTTTTCTCTCTTTTTTTTTAGTGGGTTGTGTTGACTTGCTTTTTTAGTGTATTTTCTTATAGCTTTGTCAATTTGTTTGTGTAATCGTTTTGTCTTAGGTTTTGTTTAACAGTTTGTAGTTCATTTTATAAGTTATCTTTATCTGTTATGGAGACAGCTCTGTATACAAGGGAGTTGAAGATCGATTGCTTTTGAGATGGGTGGTGGTTGGGAGGAGGAATGTAGGTATCTGTTTATATGGGTGGGTTCTCTGTAAACATTATGTCCTAATGTGTTATCAGATCTTTTGTAAACCAGTACGTCCAAGAAAGGTAATTTTCCGTTTTGCTCAATTTTCATGGTGAACTGGATATTAGGGTGTATTTGATTTATCAAATCGAAGAACTTGTGTATTTCATCTAGTGCATGTCTCCAGATGACAAAAGTGTCGTAAACGTGACGGCACCAAAATTCCGGTTTAAGCTTGGATTTGTTAAAGATTTTAGTTTCTAGATTTTCCATAAAGATGTTGGCTATTACATGTGAGATTGGAGATCCCATTGCTGCTCCTGAGGTTTGTTCGTAGAATTGGTTATTGAAAGAGAAGTAGGTATTATTGAGACAGTATTCTATCAAAGGTGTGAGATTGGAGGGCAAGTTTGCAAAGGATTTGATAATATCGATTGTATCAGAGATTGGTACTTTCGTAAAGAGAGATACTACGTCGAAATTCACTAGGCTGCCTTGGGGTTGAATGTGAATCTGTTGTATCTTTCTGATGAAGTCAAAAGTGTTTTGGACGTGTGTAATAGAGTTTCCTGTGAAAGGATTCAGTTCTTTGGCGAGAAAGCGGGCTAGGTTGTAAGTTGGTGAGTTAATTGCGCTGACGATTGGTCTGAGTGGAATGTTGTTTAGGTGGATTTTTGGGAGTCCGTAGAGTTTTGGAGAGATGGGATTAGTTGGTATCAATTTAGATATTGTTTCACTGTCAAGGTTTGAGTCTTTTAGAAGATTTTTGTTTTGCTGACTATTTGCTTTTGTGGGGTCTTTTTTAAGTTTTGTATATGTATCGTCAGTTAGATGGTCTATGCTTTTGTTGTTATAGTCTTCTTTATTCATTATTACTGTTGTGTTGCCTTTGTCTGAGGGAAATATGATGATGTCTTTATTCTGATTGAGTTCCTTAATTGCTGTTTTTTCTTGTTTTGCTAAGTTTGAGGAGGGAAGTTGGGCTTGGCGTAAGATGTTGGCCGTCCGACGACGTATGTCATTTTCTTTTTCGGGTGAAAGGGTATATATTGTGGATTCCAAATTACTGATGATTTCTTCTTTCGAATTTTGGAGGAAGATACTGCAAAATTATGTCCTTTAGGTAAGGCTGAAATCATTTCATTGCTGTATTCCAGTGTAGACCAAATGTCAAATCTGAGTGTTTTTGATAGAAAAAGGTGAAGTTTCAATAGTTTTTTGGGAGTAGTGTGCAAGACAAATTTAGTATGTTGCATTCTTTCTTTTAATAGAAGCAAACTTGTTTTATGTAGAATTTATTTGGATTTAGATGTTCCTAAATGGTTTTTCAACTGTAAGAATTTGGGAAAGATGTTGTTGTCCCTAGACCGTTTTAAGAAAGCTAGAGATGTTAGTAGCTCAGCTAGGTTTCAATCGTCTGCAAAACTACGAATCTTGCCGGCGTTTTGTGAACATTGCAGTTCACATCTTCAGGGCTGTTCTTATATATATTCTCTACGGTGTCTGTGATTGGCCAGAGCGCTTCATGGTGGGGACTGGTCGATCTTCATTGATCAATCAAGTTTTTTTTCGTAGAGAAATAGAGAATATATGTAAGAACAATATAACCTGAAACTTCAGTTTCAGGTCAGCCCTAAAGAAGTGAACTGCAATGTTCACGAAACGTCGGCAAGATTCGTAGTTTTGCACACGATTGAAACCCGAAAAACCTCCTTTAAATTTAATGTAATGAATCATCCTGAAAGCATTAAATCTATTATCATAATGTCATAACTGGTTTTCGAATTTGTATACTTTTCAAAAACTTGCATGGAAAGTTACATAAAGACGATTCCATCAGGGTCCATCAAGGGTCTTCCATCATTTTTCCTACATATTCAGAGAGACTCTCATTTTATGGCCAGTCTGGTGGTTATAAGAAGATCAGATTCTCTATCAGGATAATCAAGGTATCCTTTCGAGATGGTCAATACGATCATCTTGTTTTCACATATTTCGACCATCCGCAGAGGAGCAGATGACCCCTCGCGGAGCGCCAATATTTGCGCGTCAATTATGCGCGTGAAAATTAAACGTCCGAGAACATTTTCGGAGTGAGCAAATTTCGTTGAGCCGTTCTGCATCATATTTGCTGTTTATTGAGTTTGGAGATATTTCCAATAAGTTTCAAATGCTTTCCGATATTTCAAACATGCGTGAAAAGTGACGTACATAAGAGAGAACATAATGGAAAGTGGATCAACTTTTTTCTTTTGAACGTCAAATTTGACGCTTCCAAGCGATTAAGTACAAAGGCGTCACTCGACGCTTAGCTATCAATTTGTTGTCACAGTGTGGTTTCTGACTGCAAAGGAGTTAAAAATTTCATCATTCATTGATGATGCAGAAAGTAACGAGAGGTGTGATAACGGTTTCTGAAATTACTTCAGTGTTTGAAATGTTACGAGTACAATACAGTGCAGCAACGCAGTGTCCTTACCCAATGGGCGCAAAAACATGAATATCCCAAGAACGTCCTTGGGATGTTCCTAGGACGTCCAATGTCAGTCCAATCAACGTCTCTAAGACGTCCAATGTCCTAAAGATGTCCTAAGGACGTTTTAAAGACATAGGACGTTCTCAGGACATCTTTCGTACTGACATTAGACGTCCTGAGAGCATCCCTAGGACATCCAAAAGACATGTTCCAAAATACGTCTTAGGGATGTCCTGAAAACGACTCTAGGACATCCTTATTTTTTTTGCCCACTGGGTAGCCTCTCGTGCTCCAAACAATATATTTTCAACGTGCAGGGTGTCCACTGACTTTGCAAACCTTGAGAACCGTGAATTCTTTTTGATTTTTCTTTAAACCTTGAAAATCTGGGAATCTTGAATTTTTCACGAGAACCTTGAATTATAATTTCTTGTTGCTTTTAAAACAGCTATTGTATTGAAATCCGAAAAGTGATTTGAATCTTATATTCTATTATAAAAGAAACATCTCGCTTGGAAGATATCTTGATAGTAAAAAGTTTTTTATTGATCAAGGTATAATTTTCTTTTGTTCATTACAGAATAAATGAAGAAATTTTGAGGCACTTTTTGTAGACTGTATTAGTTATTTTATAAATTGCAATTAACAGACCTTATTATTGTGAATAATTCTATAAGTTTTTTATTTCTTCTTCGCTATTATAGAATGTTGGAGTATATATTTTTGCGATATTCAACTGACGAATTATTAAAATTATTATTTGGAAATTTCGATGCTAATTCAATTTCAGAACTAGAATGAGCTATAGCAATAGAAAGGATTTTTCGAGTGTTTCGAGTATTTCGAGTATTTAAAGTGTTCAAAAGGATTTTGAACATTTCACAATGATTTTACGAATTTCAAAGGTTAAACAAATTTTCCTAATATCAAAAGATTTAAAGGAATTTCAAGATCTGAAAAAGGATACAGTATACCAGATTTCAAAAATTTCAAAAAATTTCAAAGATTTGAAACGATTTCAAAAGGTTTCAAAATATTTTAGAAGATTTGAAAGGATTTCACAAAGATTTCAAGTAATGCAATGATTTCAAAGAGTACACAAGATTTCACAAACAAATACTGAAGAAAGATTTCACAAATATTTAAAAAAAAATTACAAATATTTTTAAGAATTCAAACATTCAAAAAAGGCGTGTACACCATATTTCAAAGATTTCAAAACATTTTTAAGATTTCAAACGATTCCAAATCGTTTGAAAGATTTTAGGAGATTTTACAAAGGGTTTAAATATTTTAATGATTTTAAATTAATACAAAATATTTCAGAAAGATTTTAAATAATTAAATGATTTTAACGAATACAGAAGATTGCACAAGGATTCTTAAGAAATCCACAAAGATTTCAAGGACTTCAAACATTTTAAAAAGGCGTGTGCGCTAAATTTCAAATATTCCAATAATTTCAAACTAAATTTTCAAACGATTTCAGAAAGATTTCATAAATATTTTAAAGAATTCATAAGGATTTCAAAATATTTCAAGAACTTTAAAGATTTCAACAAGGGTAAACCAGATTTCAATGATTTGAAAACATTTTGAAAATTTTAAACCATTTAATTTTTTTTTGAAAATTGCAAATGATTTCACAAAGATTGTTAATATTCCAGTGATTTCAATGGAATACAAAAGCTTTTAGAAAGATTCCATTAATATTTCAAAGAATTCATAAAGATTTAAGAAGATTTCAAGAATTTCAAGGATTTCGAAAGGGTACAGTACACCAGATTTCAAAGATTACAAAATGTTTCAAAGATTTTAAACGATTTCGAATCGTTTTAATAAATTTCCGAAGTTTAAACATTTCGTCCCGGAAACTGAATCTTCATAGTGGAAAAACTCTTGTGTATTTTTCAGATTTTTGAAATAATTATTGAGTGAGCACTTAAATAAATGACTTTTAGTTTTATTAAGCGGTTTTCTTCTTATTGAATGCCGTACAAATAGTTCTTTTATCAATTTTCAAAAATGGCTAAAACCGGGACGCATGTTTCATTTCATTCCCTGAAAATTTAACTTATATGTAATTTAAAATGTGTTCAGTTAAAAAAAAAAACTGAATCCATCAATTTTTTATGTTTTGTAACTGAAAAATAAAATGAAGAACAATTTCTAAATGAAGGAACTGTTTAATTTATAAAAGTTTAAAATTTTACAATTGAACAGCATTTAATTTCAAAAATTGTAAAATGAAGATTGTTAAAGGCCTTCATTTCATCCTTGTGAATTATTAAGCTTTAAATTAAACATTTCTGAATTAAAAATCCACTAAGCTTTATTTCAGTTTTGATTACTTCAAACGACAAATTTTTTTATTTCTAATGACCATGCAAAATTTTTACGAACGTGGAAGAACTCGTGGATTTTAAGGTTTTTTCAAACAATAAGAAGGTAATATTGTGAAACTTGTAAATGGGCTGCGTCACCTAGAGAAACATGACGTATTTAGAAGACTCTGAATGAAAAAACAAGAATCATTTACCAACTTCATTTATTAAACCTTACTTTATTTACGGTGAAAATAATTGGTTTGAAATGTATTTGTGAGGAAATATCAATTTCGTGAAGAATTGAGCTTGATAAACTTAAACTATAAACTAAAATTCTCAAAAATCTCATTTTTCCAGATTATTAACTTATAAAGAAATAACATAAAAAATAAAAGTTTTGAGTATAATTTTTCTAGGTTTCTTGAGAAAATTCAAAAAGGTTTTCGAAAATTGTGGATACGTCGAAAAGATATTTAGAAAATTTCTAATAAAGTTTTTTCTTTTACTGGATTTTACAAAATTTTAGGAAAAGCTCCGCTTGACAGATACTTAGAATTTGTGGAAGTTTGTGGATAATTTTAAAAATCTACATTTTGTTTTCAATTTTTTGAAATCTTTTCAAATTTTTAATTATTTTTCAAAATACTGCAAATCTTCTATATTTTTTCTAAATTGATTCGAATTTTTTCTGAAAGTTTTGAAAAATATTTCAAAGCTAAGAAAATTACCTTCAAATTTTCCAGATTCCTTCTTGACAAATTAAAAAATCTTTTAAAGTGTTTTTCAAATATTCTCTTCAAATTATTATTACCAAGTAATAAATTATTTTAAATTTTCTAGGAATCTTTAAAAAAAATTAATTCTCTTGAAATCTTTTAAAATTCTTAAAAATCATCTAAATTATTTATTTGAACTGTTGAAAAGATTTAAAAAAATTTTTAACAATTTTTTAAAATCTTTTCAACTTTCCAATTATTTTTCAATTTCTTTTTAAGCTGTTCAAATTTCCTTCAGGATTTATTTTTTTAAAGCAAAAGATCATTTTAAATTATCCCAGGAATCTTAGACACATTTTTTTATTATGTTAAAATTTTTCAAAATTTTTAAAAAGCTTTGAAATTTTTGGTTCTCAATCTTAAAAAATCTAAATTTCGTTAACATTTTTTAAAATGTTCTTGAGATTCAAATTATTTTTGTAATTTTTCAAAATTTATGGAACTTTGAAATATATTTTAAAACAATTCCAAGTTGTTCTTTAAAAAATGTTTAATATTAAAAGAATTGTCTTAAATTCTTCCAGATTTTTAATAAATCTTATTCTCTGTACCGATAATTTGTTGGTTACCGGTACCAATGATGATATTCCAAGATTTTTTGATACTTTAAAATATATCAAGAAATTTTCAATTGATATCAACAATTTTAAAAGATTTTAAAGACTTTTCTGAAAAAATCCCAGAAATTTTCAAAAGCTTCGAAAGATGATAAGGTATATTTCAAAAGATTTTAAAGAACTTAAATTTTTTTAGGATATTCTGAAAGATACGAAGGATTTTCAAGGAGTTTAAAAAGTTTTAAGGGATATGAAAAATTTTAGTTAATTTCGAAAGATTGCAAGGAAATTGGTTATTGATTTCAGTGATTTAATAGAATTTCAAATGAATTTACATATTTTAGGATAGTCTAAAATTGTCAATGCATTTTTAAGAGCTTTAAAATGTTTCAATGAATTTCAAAAATTGTAGGTAATTTAAAAAAATTCGAAGAAATCTTCCATTTATTTAAATAACTTGAAGTGATTTTGAATGTTTTTTAATATTTTAGAGGAGTTTTATATATTTTAAAGCATTTTCAAGAAATTAAAAAAACTGCAACGGATTTTGAAGGATTTAAATACTTTTAGAGGATTTTCAAAGGTTTCAAAGAACTTTCAAGATTTTATAATATCTTAAAAAATATTCCAAGGAACTTAAAATTGATTTTAATATTTTGAAAGGATTTCAAAGAATTTGATAGATTTTCCGTTCTTTTCAAAAATTCCAAGAAATTTTCATAAGCTTGGAAGATTGTGAAAGTATTCCACAAGATTTTGAAGGATTTTAACAATTTAAGGGTGTTCTAGAAAATCCCAAAGGAATTTTAGGATGTTTGAAAAGTTTCAAAGAAAAAAAAAATTTAGAGAACTTAAAAAAATTCCAAGAAATTTTTTATTTAATCAAATAACTTGAAGGGATTTTGAAAAGTTTGAAATATTTTAAAGGATTTGCAAAGATTCTAATGCATTTTCAAGAAGCTGAAGAAATTTCCAGGAATTTCAAAAAATTTAAATGGTTTTAAGGGATTTCGAAAGGTGTCAAGGTATTTCAGAGATTTTGTAATTTGTTTAATATTCCAAGGAATTTTCAATGAGTTTCAATAATCTGAAAGGATTTTAAAGAATTTCATGGATTTAAGGTTTGAAAAAAAAAATATTTCTGAAATTTCTAAAAGTGCCAAAGTATTTCAAAAGATGTAGAGAATTTCTGAAAATAAAAACAAGAATCCAACAACCAAATTTGGACAACCACCATGAAATGCTCCTATTGTAATTAAAAAAATCGAACAGAAAATTTCTATAAAATTTTTTCTTTCTTTTTATGACAAAAATAAAAAAGAGGAAAGGAAAATGAAAAGGCAACCAACCAAATCCCCTTTCTCCCCTTTTTTATTTCTCTCGTCTTTTTTATTTTTATTATTATCAGATCACAATACGAAAACATTTATAATATTTACCAACGTTTCGGTTTTTCGGAAGGTTGCCTTTTCATTTTTTTTCCTCTTTTTTATTTTGGTAAAAAAAAAAAAAATTTATAAAAATTTTGTTTATAATTACAATAGGAGAATTTTATGGTGGTTGTTCAAATTTGTTTGTTGGATTCTTGTTTTTATCTTCAGGAATTCTATACATAAACTTCACTATTGGACGTTAAATAGGATTTTAAAGTTGATTTGATTTTAAATATAAGAAATTACAAAGTCAAAGAGAGATTGCTGATTTTAGCTTGTTTTAAAGAAAGAGAAAGGATTTTGTTTTCTGAATTGACTTTACTTTTATTTGTTCTATTTGCTTTTGTTTTTAAAAATGGTTGTTGCACTGGAAACTCTCGGGCACCGAAACTCCACATCCAGATCTCCACCTTGAAATAAAGGAAGATCTTAATGACGAGTTTTTAAAAGAAATTTAAGTATTGTGAGTTATTAACTCAATGATTAAAACTTACCTAATATATATATATATATATATATATATATATATATATATATATATATA